>VWYH01008689.1:0-45813 GCA_013399365.1 Pampusana beccarii
CCCAGTACTGACCCTTGAGGGCCAGTACTGACCCTAGATACAGGCCTCCAGCTAGACTCTCCCCCATTGACCACAAGTCTCTGGCTTCTTTCCTTCAGCCAGTTGCCAATCCACCTCACTATTTGATCATCCAGACCGCACTTCCTCAGTTTAGGTGTGAGGATGCTGTGGGAGACTGTGTCAAATGCTTTACTGAAATCAAGATAGACCACATCCACTGCTTTGCCATCATCTCTCCACCTGGCTATGTCGTCATAAAAGGCTATGAAGTTGGTTAAGCATGACTTCCGCTTGGTGAAGTCGTGCTGACTACCCCTAATGACCCTCTTATCCTTGATATGCCTTGAGATGGCACCAAGGATAAGTTGTTCCATCACCTTTCCACAGATGGAGGTGAGGCTGACCAGTCTGTAGTTACCTGGGTCCTCCTTCTTGCCCTTTTTGAAGACTGGAGTGACATTTGCTTTCCTCCAGTCCTCAGGCACCTGTCCCATTTCCCATGACTTTGCAAAGATGATGGAGAGTGGCCTAGCAATGACCTCAGCTAGCTCCCTCAGCATCTGCGGGTGCATCCCATCTCGACCCATGGATTTACGGATGTCCAAATTGTTTAACTGGTCACTAACCCAGTCCTCATCAACCGTGGCAGACTCCTCCATTGTCCTGCCCTCCTCTGGGACCTCAGGGGTATGAGGCTCCTCAGGACAGCCTCTGACAGAGTAGACAGAGAAAAAGAAGGCATTCAGTAATTCTGCCTTCTCTGTATCTTCTGTCACTAGAAGATACAGGGCACCCACTTCATTAATCAGTGCGCCATGGCAGATGGCAGGTGTATTTATTAAATGNTCAACATACCTGCTTTTCTGCACAGAATGGTACATCAATTTTATATATATATATATATATATATATATATACATATATGTAGTAGTGGTAGACGGGAAATATTAACAAAATTCAACAATTCAGCTTTTCAGGGTTGAGTCATGGTCACAGAGAAATGAGTTACAACATCTTCCCTGACTTCAGTAACATCTTTGCAACTAATCAGTAGTTTTACTTGCTTCCCAGGTATTTGAACCTACCTCATGTACACCCAAGTACTTTAAAAGTACCAGGAAAACAAAGCACCTAGAGCAAATGGATTACTTCTTGTCTAAAATATCTTTGGCATTTGGCTTTGTTGTTTCTGACCACAAGACCTTGTTTAAGGAATGGTGACTGCCTGAGACACAACAATCTGACAGAGGAAGGGAAGGATATCTTTGCAAAATGGTTTGCTAATTCAATGAGGAGGGCTTTAAAAAAAGACTGGTAGGGGATACTGGAAATACCTAAAGAGAAGTGAGTGCCTGATGGGAAATGAAGAGCTATCCAGAGGACTACGTGACGATGGAGATGCTCCCACCACCCCTGTGGAAGCGGCATGACTAGGGACTCATCCCAAGTGTCTGCACACAGCATGGAAAACAAACTGGAGAAATTAGAAACTGTCTATGAACAGTTCCAGAGCTGTGGTCTCATTGGGATCACAGATATGTAATGCAGTATATTTCATGACCAGAGTGCTATAACAGATAGATATAGGCTCTTTAGCAAGGGTGGGACAGGAAGGCAAGCAGGAGGGGTTGAACGTTGTGCAATGGATCAGTTAACGTTCATGGAACCTTACCTTGGATCAAAGGATGGAACAACATGGATTGTGATCAACAAGCCTTCTAAAGCCGCATGAAACCTTCTTTAAAAAAAAGGAGAAGTGAGATGAATAGCAGAACTAGAAACATAGACTTCCAAAATATCAGATTTTAGCTTCTTCAGGAATCTGGTGGGAACGTATGGAAGGCTGACCTATATAGCCCCGGAAAGCTATCTGGTCTTCAAGGACAACAGTCCTTTCCAATGTGAAGACAATCTCGTAATCATGTGAGATGGCTAACATAAATACACAGAGAATGCATGACTGAGCTCAAATTCAGAAACTGAAGTACACAGAAGTTGGAAATGAGTAGCGGTTCCTAGGGGAAATACAGAGGCATTGCTTAAGCATACAGATTTGAAATGAAAGCCGGAAGATGAAACTTGAGTTGAAACTAGAAAACAGTATGAAATACAACTAGCAGGATTTCTGTAAGTACACAGGCAGCAGAAGGAAGACTGAGAAAAATGTAATCTCACTGTTCAGTGGGCAAGCGATCTGCTGATAAATGATGCAGAAAAGACTTGGAGACGCTTTTGTCTCAGTTTTACTGACAAGGTCTACTCCTAGGCTTATCAGTCCACTGAGCTTGGCAGCAGCCTGTGGGAGCGAAACCATTACCCAGAGCAGAGGGTGAGCACGCTAGAAGTCACTGAAACAAGTTGGACATAAACAAGTCAGTGTGATGACACGAGCTGCATCTGAGTGTACTGAGGCAATCTCATTGCAAGACTGTTCTTTATATTCAAAAGGCCACGGCTATTGTGAAATGTTCCAGATGACTGAAAAAAGACAAAAAACATACATGTTTTTTAAAAATGGCAAGGAGGAGGATCCAGGTAACTGTACACCAGTTAGACTAATCTTGGTCCCCAGAAAGATTATAGGACAAATGCATAGACAAAAGTGGCTCAGTAAAGGAAGGGTCACAGTGTTATGTACTACATGAAATGAGCTTGAGGACTGTATTCAGGATCTTATCTCAAGCTTGTTGAGCTCAGTCAGTTTAAGAGTCTGGAAAACAAATCTCAGGATCTGAAAAAAAGACCTGAGTCACATCCATTCTGTTTAGAAGAATAAAAATCAAACAAAACCCAGCTCCTCCCCTTGCCTTCAGATCTGAGTTTCCCCACCTGGGAACCAGATGTTTGGTATCAGACCACAGTACAAATCAACACGTACAATGGAGAGGTTTGAACTCAAGTTTGGATTGAAATCCAAGCTGACCTCGCAGCACAGACATAATCAGAAGAAATTTCCTTGCTCTTTACTGTGAGAGTTTCCAGCTCTATTGCTATACACCATCACTTGGATCTCTGCCACCGATGTGCATACCCATCATTGGTTGAATCCCACAATGACAGAGTTAATGATTGCCTTGATTAATTCCACATCAAAATTCCTTCTTCTGTCATTTCTTTGTACTCCATGAAGAGTTATAATGAAATTCTAGTCCTCAGGATTATTCCCAGTGCAAACTGATTTTCAACTGTATCATGACAATCATGTAACAGACATGGATTTTACCATGTATGTACATTCCCCATTTACATAATCTTCAGTCTATTTGCCAACTGATTTCCTTCATGCTTAGAAGGTTTTGCATTACTCCTTGGCTACCTGAACTCCTGGGCAGATTTTAGCGCAGTAGTTCAGTGTAGTGTGTGGCAATTAAATCCTCTGGAAAATTAAATAGGATGTAAACCCCAATGTTTTTCTTCTACTGGTAACAGAAAAAGAAAGATTATCCATAGTAACTAAAAATGTGCAAGTCTGTTACTTGAAAAAAGTTACAAAAGTGTTATGTATATAAATAAAATTTCAAATATTTGCTATCACTTTGTAAAGAGAGAAATACTAAGTTGATTTAGCTATCCAAATCTTATCTTACAATTATCTATGTGAGTCTGTTCTTGTATTAATTTCGCTTAAGATTACCATCTGCTACACCTTCTTGAATAGAATGAGGGCTATATTGTATTCCTAGGGGAACTAAAAAAAAAAAAAAAAAAGTTTGTTGCTTTGTGTGAAGTTTCCTTAAGCATCAGGATAACTTGTTTCCTTGAGATCACATGTAAAGGTTTTCTGAGAAAATACTCGGACTTCTTTTCAGGTTTGAGTACAGTATTACAGATCCTTCAAATCCCACTTGAGATCTAAACATGTTCAGCAGAGCTCTGCACAAACAAGCTTGTTTACACTTAATTTCTGAACTACAATGGGGACAAGCCTTTTAAAAATCAAGAATCACCTGTCAAAACCCTTAGAAGTTCATCTCTGTATCCTGAAGGAAATGATACTATATCTCATCTGAACTTCAGAACCAATAACAACACGATTACAATGACTTACTTTCTCTTTTTTTTTTCATTATGTTACATCATTATGGAAGTGATAGCATCAAAGTAATGTGTTGGTATAATACAAAAAAACAGAAGAACTAAATTTTAGTGACCTCTGAGTCCAGTGACATCTTTTTCAAGAAATAATGGGTTCAGGAACCTATCTTAGTTAGATATTTCCTAATGCCAGTCTGTTGCAGAAACACTACATCAGCTTTCTGGCATTATTTGTGCTATAAATGGCTGGATTTGTTATTCGGTAGTTAAACCAGGCTTCAGGTCTGCCAACTCAAAGCTACATTTCACAATCAAGGTCAGATTAGCCTGTATGAGAAGAAAAGTTTAATAAAATGTGACAAATAAACTAGTGTGACTTGGCTTTAAATATTGATCTTTTTCCTTTCTTCCCTCAAGAAAGGTAAAATTATTCTCTCCAAGATTTTGGTAACAATAATACGTTGCCTGCTTAATACAATGATAGCTAACAAGAACTTTTAAATTCAGGAGCAATGTCTTTTCAAATATGTATTACAAAAAAATTAGTCCCTGACACTGGCTTTGCACATGAAACTTCTATAATACACGCTTGGTCAGAAGAGGCTTGTCCTCCTCCAAAAGTGAAATCCTGACCCTGGGAGCAGTGTGTAGGACCAATACCATTACTTACTAGCAATTTCTCCATCAATAGGCTATCTAGCCTTTATGTTAAGGTAGAAAGGTTAAATTTTGATTCCCCATGTCCCAGATCAAGCGTTTGTAGAAAGATTACAATAATCATGTATTGAAATGTATTCTTCTTTGTATCTGCTTTGTCTTTCACCCATCCTTCTTAGGGATGCTGCCTTCTAAAACAGCCTATTCTACCATGCAATATACTTCGTCCTGGTCATCTCTGTCATCATGTAATGTTGCTCCTTCCATCTCAAGTCAGGATGTCTGGAGTAATGCAAAGACTGTATAACAGTTCAGAATGATAGGATTTCTATATCATAAAATTTATGGCACATACTACATACTCTAGGAACTGGTATGAGGGGAGGTGGTACAGGTCCTTTTTTTTTAATGGCCTATCATGACCAGAATAGAGGAGAGAGAGAGACAGAGCTGGGCAGTTTCAGCCCTTCTGCCTACTGAGAAAGAATCCAAGACAGGATTATTCAAAGATCTGCAAGAGACAAATAATATTTTTTTTTAATTTAAAAAAAAAATCTTTGTGATATTTATTTCTGTTTTAAAGCAATCCATACACACATTTATGTTTGATACAGACATATATTTTTCAGATGGGTATAGAAGCATTCACAGGAACACTTTCCACAATTTAAATATTTCCATTTTGCCACAAATACTGATAGGATTTGTCTATGTTTAAGCCATCTTTCATACTATATCTGTAAAGAACAGCTGCAATTGTAAAATGTAACAACACAGGAAAGCTCTTAAAGGTGCAGTTGAGCCTTTAAAATATTTACAATAAAGAATAAATACACTTTCATGGCCTGATTCTCCATTTGTATTACCCGAAAGCATGACTGTGACTCCGTTGTATTATCCACACACAAAACTGGTAGGAAAGAATCAAGTTACAAACTTGTGGCATAAAAACACAACATTACAAAACACTTTCCCTAAAAGCATTCTCCACATTTACATCCATTAAAATATAACAAAACAAAAAGTGGTTTGGTCAAGTTGACCTTCTTTTCTTCATGAAACATTCATTACCTAATTCTACTTGCAGAATATGAACATACTTACTGATTCTTTGTACATACCAGCCTCTGGAAGTAAAATAACAATTTCTGCCTGTTTGGAAAGCAAATTTATATTGAATTAAAACATTATGGATCTTCAGCATAATATAAAAATGTGCTGAAACAAAAAAAAATCATAGCTTTTACACTAACTTTCACAAAGCAGATTACAACATGAACCTGGAATTTTAACAACAAAATGTCCCATCAGAGGTTAAAGCAGAGAGAAGGAAGGAAATATTTTCTTTCCCACCCTTATAACTACTCCATTGTGCAGTCAAGAACAGAAGAGAAAGCAAAATGGGGTGTTTAGACCTCTTCAATCCACAGAGACGTATTCCTCTGATTGAGGACAGACTTTTGTTTATACAGCAGAAATTTGTTTTTCAGACATTGATATGCTATAGGGGAAAAAGGCATTGAGAAAACCATGACTCACTACTTGCCAGGGAAGACTGAAGTTGTTAGGCTACAAAAATCCTCCTTCATTGCTGCACTGACCAGATTTAGGTTGGACATTAGAAAAAGATTCTTCACCCAGAGGGTGGTGGAGCACTGGAACAGGTTCCCCAGGGAGTCACAGCTCCAAGCCTGACAGTGTTCAAGAAGAGATTGTACAACACCCTCAGACACATGGTGTGAACTGTGGGGTTGTCCTATGCAGGAACAGGAGTTGGAGTTGATGATCCTTGTGGGTCCTTTCCAACTCAAGGTATTCTATGATTCTATGATTTTGTCTCTGAAGAGAGACTTCCATTTTTTCCTCCGTGACAGTAAAGTTAGGACACAAAGCACTATTGCTTAGTTTTTAAAGATTTTCTACAAAATTTCAGAGAACAATATAAGTTGAGTTTTTGCCAGCTGAGTTATGAAGGACACTGAACCCAAGTTGTCCTCAACCTGACTGCTTCTCTAATTTTTAGGTTTTTTTCCAAGTAGGTGGACATGACTAACACCTCCACTGCAACCATTTTCTAATACAATTTCTCATTCTTATCACTACTGACGATTTTGCTACTTAAACTGAAAGGGGTCATAGATTTAAGTCTCAAATTGTTGCCTTATTCAGGGTGGCAAAGCAACACTTCAGCTTTGGAAATTAGGTGCATTATCAAACACATGTACTTGTTCACTGTGTCTTCTGCACTGATTTGGACAGAATTATGAGAAGAATGCTGACTTCTTTGAATATTTTTCTCCAGGATCAAGCTATTTTCTTTCATGTTTATTGAATTCCTTCCCAAAACTAGGGACTAATATTTAAGCAGTAAGATGCTGACCACTATGTCTTATATCTTACAAGTTTCATTCCTAATGCACAACCACATATTCATATTGATGGAACTGATTATCTAAACATCACCATTCTCCTCCATTTTGAAGTTCACTTTTTCTATTATCTTTTGTGGTTTATATGTGGCTCCAATTCTTTATCTTGTCTTTCTATAAAGCGTTGCTTTACTATTACCATTAATTCTTCACGTAGAACAGATTTTTTTTTTTTTCTGGCACCCCTGCAAAGCAGATGAACATCAACTATTCACATTTTACAGATGGAAAAATAAAATGACCTGTCTGAAATCACAAAATAAGCTAGTAGCACTGTCTGGATTGCACCCTATCCATATGATGTAGCTCCTAGTGCCTCAGTAACATTAGCTTGATTTGAGTGGTCAGTGCCAAACAACACTTCTGAGAGTGGGAAATTGTGACCTGTCAGCTGTGACCACCAGACAAACCCAAAGGATGCCAGAGCACTAGTAAAAGACCTGCCATATTGTTACAGAGACCACCACAAAACACATGCTTGTGAATTCCAAACCACACAGCTGCACAGGCTGGGACATCCAGAATCTGAAATATATGTGGACTTGGTCATTTCCAGCTAGCTTTAATAAAATTCATGAGTGCAGCCTGACCTAGAGTTTTGCAGTCCCAGTCAATGATTTGTCTCAACTCTATAATTTTGGTTATACAATTTTAGGCTTACTCAAGGGTTACAATGCCAAGATCCCAGTCAGGAACCTAGGATGTAGCCAATCTAAAAGACACTATGTAATACTCATATATAAATTGGTCTGAATGCATGAGGTTTTGACTTATCTACCTTAGAGCCTGAATTGCAGGCTACTGTAATTTTCGAAGTAATCTCCAAAATTTGCTCAAGAAAGAAAAACAACATGAGTATCCAGAGACTTGAAGAATTACAATCTGTTTTCGTTTTATTTTTGTTTGTTCAGTCACTTTCGGTTTGTTTTGTTCTTCTTAGGTTGGTTGTTGATTTTTCTTGGAGGAGTGGGTTCAGTATTATTTTTAAAACATCACTGTCATATATGTATCTTAGTAAGCATTTTCTCTGAAAGAAACTCAAGGACTGAAAATTGTGTTGCAGTCAGTGTATGTTTTAAATTATTATAAACGTGTAGGGAATTTATCCCAGAAATTCAAAATCTGTTTAAAAAATGCTGAGATTAATTCTATTTAACAATAATGAAAGTCTATACAGCTTTCTGAATAGCCAATGGAAACGAAGAGAGAGACTAGAGACTTCTTTTCACCACTTCATTTTTAGAAGGATCTTAGGCTGACCAGGTTCTTGATTACTTCAGCTATGACACCTTTACATGAAAGTGACTGGATTTACCCACAACAACAAAAAGGAGAAAGGAGACTTGTGAATTGTCTGAAGGGAGGAAAGTATTTCAGTTGCTTGTTTGAAGCTTATTTTGGAATCTCTGGAGTATTTTTGTTACTTAAAAAAATCAACTTTAAAAAATTAAAATGTTGGAAGTGTTCATTTTATAGTTAATATTTTGTTCACATGCCAGGGCTTGTAAACATGGAACTGCAAATGAATGTTGGAAAGTCAGCTGATGAAAGTGGGCTTTAAAGAGAGATTGGAATGAAAAGTTGTTTAACTGTCCAAAAGGACTTGCTATGCCAACTGTGGTGATATGCTTGGGTAAATATATCGAGTGGCAACTTGGAGAAAGCATTCTGGATTGAAAAACAAAATTTTGGGAAATATTTGGCAGAATATTGAATATTTACCTCTTTGTGTAGTATTGAACCTCTTTGTATTGAACATTTACCTCTTTCATGAGTCTCTAAGTTTCAAATAGACTATGGATCAAACTGTATGACAGCTTGTCCAGTCTTGCTCTGTAAAGATAAGTAATTCCTGTTTTCAGTCTTTTGCCCAAATATGGGGGGAAAGGGGGGATACTTATTTAGTTTTCATAAATATAATTCTGAGATGTATTTCAGTTCATTAGACAAGAGTCTCTAGGGCAAAGCGTTTACTACAGGTTATGATGGAATATCACAGACATGTGTCACAGGTTATTAGCCTACAGATGAAATTAAACAGATCTCAAAATACTGCATATTTTCTTGCAGTGGCTGAAGGGAGTCTCGGGCTGAAAAAACAAACAGTACCGTAGCAATTTCCTTTAGATTGTACTGAATTAATTAGGAAACCTCCACTGGTGCCGTGGTTAGAATCTTCTAGTGGTTTGAATAGAAGTGTAGCATATGTAAACCTTTCCCTGTGGAGATCTTCAGTGAAAAAGGAAGAAGGAACTAATTCAAGAGATTATTTGCCCCATCCTTCTCTAGAGGAGGACTTTTTCTCTATCCACAACTAGATGTGCTGACTTATTTCTATGTTCATTTACTTCATATGATAAAGAGGAAACACAGACTCACACATGTAAGTGGGAATCACCTAAATTTAGATATCTGAAAATTAGACATATAGATTTCATTTTAATAGTTCAAAGAGAAAAAAGCATATCAAAATAGATATTCATCTGACCTTCCTTGGGAATACATTTTAGGATAAAGTATGTAGTCCTCTAAGAATTTTATTTTCATTAAGTATAAATGCAGAAAGATTCAAAATCTTAAATATTAATTATTATGCTAGGGAAAGATATTTCCCCGAGTAACTCAGGATGACTGGGTAGTCCTTTTAGAAGGAAATTTGGTCATCTGTGTTATTAGTAGACTACATATATGGAAATGCGATATAGTAATCCAGCTTGTGAAAATACAATGTGTTGGGTAAACTATACTTCCCTATGAAACAAACAAACAAACAAACAAACAAACAAACAAACAAACACAGGTTATGAACATTTTTTAAGTAAAAAATTCCTGTGACAAATGTTGCTGTCTGTTGTAAGAGCAGTCAGAGAGACCACAATACATACAGTACAACTGATTTCATAATCAGGAAGGTTAATCTAGCAGAAGAAGTAATTATAATAATACGTGTTATATATATTTTTCAGCTTCAGACAAGTTTCAGCAGACTTTTTAATTTGCATTCTCAGGAAAGACCATGAATGATCAAAACTACAAACACATCTTAAATTGATCAATGAGAAGAAACAAAAACTGAAGGACCTAGGAGATATGCTGAAAATTATTGCATTCTGATAATACAGCTAGGATTTCAATATAATTAGATTAGGAGTGACAGACAGAAGATGGTTCTCTTTGGAAAATAGTACAGTCAGTACAAGGTTCAGCTGAGTAGCTTTCGAAGTTGGGATATCTCGGGGCATTCTAAAATGACAAGTGATAAAGAAATTAGTTTTAATTCTCAGTGGCATTTTTCTGATTTTATTGGATAAAGACTGTATTTTCTGATTTCTTTTTAACCTTATTTCCAATATTATAATAAAAAATGAATTTAGTATTCTATTGTGCAGCTGAATATATTTTTTTTCATTTTAAAATCCTCTGTTTCTAAAAATTAACTCTGGGGTAACTAATAATTCTGATGTCTTTTCTTGCATCCATTGAGGATGTCAAAATAAATAGAAATGTATGTAAAAAATACATTTTGGGTACCAGAAAACCAAGAAAACTAGCTGCATTATATTCCTAGCAAACTTCATTTTGCTTCACAGAGTTGATAATATTTGCTCTGGATGTGAATTACAAGTTCCTCCTAGTGAACATATTCTAACAAACATTTGGCCATGGAACAATAGCCTGTGATATCCAGAAATACCCATAGTTTCACAGAATCCTTAAATGTATTAGGAAGGTTAAAAACAAGTTAAATTGAAAGCTGAAGAAAGAACAATAAAGCATAAATCATATAAAATTAAAACATATGGAACAAATAGTAGGATAATAAATGTAAGCCAGTCAAATAAGAGGGGGAGAAAATTTAGAATTTTATTATTTAAAAATACTGTATGAAACAGATTTATTGTGAGAGCTCTGCAAAAATGGTTTCCCAGTCCCTCAGTCCTTGGGAACACATCAGTCCCTGGGAAATGTATTGTTTATTGCTCTTACCAATATTTCCTAAAACTTAAAGAAACAGATTGAAGCAGGGAATGGTTATTTCATGCCACTCATGTTTAGTTTTAGAAAAAAAGTTTCCATTCTTCATGAAATAAAAAATGAGGTCTTTTCAAAACTAGACTGCAGCACTAGAGAGCATCAAGATGTGAGGAACCATAGATCAAGCCTTTCTGCTGGTTTGACTGGAAATTAGTTAGTTTTCCTTCATGCAGTTAGAAACCTTTCTTTTTTGTAGCTAGCACAGTCATTGTTTGAATTTAATTTGACAAGAAGATAACATCCCGGGACAGAGTTAATGTTTTTTAATTCTGGTTGTCTAGGAGCCAAGGACGTTCTGAGTGCTCTGCCCAAAGGTGTGAGACAGCTGGGAAGGGGGACACAGATGGGACAGAGCTTGACTGACATCCAGACTGATCAATAAGAATATCCCATGCCATGATCCCATGCCCATGTCATGATTCATATTTAAGGAGAGTCAGGATATTCCAGCTAGCTCTCAGAGTAGGTTCAGAGTTGGAACAGAGATCTGTTCAAAGGAGTCCTGTTTGGGACTTTATTTTGGCTTTTGCCATCCTGATGTTCGGCAGAGGCCTCTGGGCCTTTTCTGCCTTTTTCCGTCTTCTCTTTCTGGGATCAGCTGTTCGGGACCAGGTGCTGCTTCCTGGGACTGGCTGCCCGGTGCAGATGGAGTTTGTGAGTGATTGCATTGAGTATCTTTTATTTTATATTCTATTTCCATTTCATATATATTAGTAGTAGAGCTAGTATATTAGTGTTATTTTATTAAACTGTGTTTATCTCAATCCAGATTTTTCTCCCTTCCCTTTCAATTCTTTCCCATATTTGAGGGTGGGAGAGGGGGTGAGTGAGTAAGCATCTATCCTGGTCATATTGCTAGCTCAGGTTAAACCATGACAGCTTTTAAAAAGAAAAATGAGGCAGAGAAGAGACTTTTGTACAGGTATTCCAGGTGGTAGCCTTAAATACATGACTGATAGCTCTACTGTAATTGGTAAGCCTCCCTAGTTCTGATCAGAAATTACATCAGTCTCAGAATCATAAAATTATAGAATAATTTAAGTCAGAAGAAACCTTTGGAACCTGCCTAGCCCACCTCCCACTCAAAACCACATCTAATTAGATCATGTTACTTAGGCTTGTGGTAGTTTAGTCTTGAAAAATTTTAAGGACAGATATACTACAACCTCTCTAAGCAACCTGTTCTGGTATTTAAGCATCCTTCATGATAATTTTTTTTCTTAATCAGTATTTCCCAGGTTTCAACTTCTTTTTTTCTCATCTTATCTCTGCAGTATGTAAGAGGAGTCCCAAAACTTGGCTCTATGTCAGCATATGTTTAATCAATGTAATACAGCAACATGTAAGGGTGAAGGAACTGGTTGGTTTGTTTGTTTGTGTTTGTTTGTTTACTAAGACATAAACTTTTAACATTACCAAGGAAATGTTTAATGTTGACAAATCAATATTTTCTTGGGGAAAAAAAGGTGTTGAAAAACTGGTGATTGAATCTAATCACCATTCAGTATATGCCACTTTGATTAGCATGTGAATAAGAAATTATCTGAATGGCCAAGTACAATTGATGAGTTGATGTTTTAAAATCCCTAAAATCTTTATGTTGCTGATTTCTTTTTAATCGAGTTTTAAAAAACAAATATCTGTACTGTGATAATGAAACTGCTAGCAACTCATTCAGATTCAGTCTGCTAGCACAAGAATTTTAGTGACATATGTTGGGTTTTCTGCATTGCTTTTTCACTGATATGCTGGAAATTCTTACCATACACCTCTTTCAGTCAAACTGGGTATTGAACAATGATGCTTTTTTTTTTTTATAAAAACGATTCTCCTTAACACTGTAAGACTATCAAAGAAAATGCCTGGACCCACTGCTTGTTCTTTCTTGATGTAGTAGGATTTCTTTGATGCCTTAATGAATGTAACTAATCATAGCAGACAGGTCTGCTGTGCCCAGCTATGCTACAGGCCTGCTGTCTATAAGCAGTGTGTTTCCTCTTTTCTCGTGTAATAAATGTATTTGATTTAAAAGATTAATTTTTTTCTGCATTTGCCATTTCTCAGTGTCAATCTATCACTGACCCGGTCAATAACAGAGTTCCAAATTGACCGTGACGAACTGAAGAAATTCTTTCTCTACTCATCTGTTATCCTTTGCATGCTGCCAGTGACCCTAGCTATCTCTGTTATTCCATCAGCTGTAATATTTATTCATGAAACACCTTTCCTTAGCAGGTTGACAAAGCCATAATCTTCATTTTTTCTAACATCTTACTTCAGACACTTTCCAAGCATGCTTGTCTAAGCCACAATGGTGAATTTAAGATTTTTTTAATCTGCATGATTTATTCCAGAACTATTCTATTCCTTCACTTTTAGTCAAGAATCATCTGACACAAATAAGTATGGCTTGTTGCTTTAGATTTGACATGACATGAATGAAGATAAGAAAATATCAGCCTCAGTAGGTTGATTTCTTATTTAGAAATAAGGGGTGGAATATTGGGAAAGAAGAGCATTTATTTCAGTTGAGAAACTACCTTTTTTTCCTCAAGAAAAAGTGCTCAGAATATCCTATACATTGTTATTGCTTGAGAATAGAAAGAGTTATGAGAGATGACTGTAGAAATATACATGAACATTTAAATAAAGATAATATTTTGAATTAGCAGAGTTTAAATTTTAATAGTAAAATATCGATCCTTTTTTGACGTCTCACAGACCACCACTGGCTCAGAATAGGTTCAGTAGCATTTGTAAAAATAAACTGACATCAATGCATCAATTTCCAATGAAATTTTACCATACCATGTAAATAGGTTGGCATGAATCTGAAAAATTATTTAGGTTCCATAAAACATAGATTTCTTTTAGTCTGCATATATGAAAAGTTCTATGTAAAAATATTAAGGCAAAGAACAAGAAAGGGGAAAAATATTTTCCAACACCAACTACAAAGTGCATTAATTTGTAAATCTGAGTACTTCATAATGGAAAAAATCTGTCAATTACTTTTTTTTTTTTAATTTTAAGAAGTGACCTACATATGTGGAGTGTTTATAATATTTTCCTGAGTACCAAGAGGTTTTTATTTAACTAGTGTGTAAAATGAAATTAAAATTAGCTCACATCTCCAACCTTTCAGTGTTGTTTAGGGATTTTTAGAGGTTCTGGTTTCACCACAGTATTGCATTTCAGCTACGTTTATACCAAAGAAGCAGGGGTATTATTTTCAAGCATAGATTAACAGAAACTTTTAATTCAGACATGCCCTATTGTGTGAAGGTACGGTTGCATCCTCATTGCAGCAGTTCAATATTAATTATCTTAGTAGAGCAGTAATACATATTCCATCTAAAATCAATTGTTAAGAAATCGTTAATCCTTAAGAGCACCAGGAGCTGAGGGTGACACGCAAGGGGGCTGGCAGAACAGGTCCTCATCAGCCAGCGCACACCCCACAGTACACAGTGACAGATCAAGGCAGATATGTAGATAGTGGCCAGGTTCAGTCAGGAATCTGGTCATAAGGACATACCATGAGGATAAGGCAGGGCCAAGGTCAAACACAGAAGTCAGTCAGTAGGTCAGAATTAGGCTTTGGTTCAGGATAGGTCTCTCATGACGGCACCAGAGCAAGATAAGGCCGGGAAGTCAGTCCATGGATTGTGGTCTTGACAATGGGCATCCATGGGGGAATGGCTGTAGCTGAGTGGAAGATCAACACTCTTCCAACATAGCTCAAGAAGGGACTGATGGCCCCAGGAGGAGCTGAAATGGAACCTTTGGGCCCACAGGTGTGGCTGGAAGCTTCAAGTGAGGCTGGTCAGGCCCATTAAGGCTTATTAAGCCCTGACATCAACGTGAAAATGCTAGTGCCTCATGATGACAGTTTTGCTATGTGTTTGATACTACTCTAAATACAAAAGACTCCGAAGGCAGAAGACCCCTGAACTAGTTGAGAAAGTGAAAAGCATCATTACTCTTCACGAGCCAAGCATAAAACCATTATGAATCCCCATACCACATTTCAAAAAATGTTAAAATACATTTGATCAGCTATATGCTTATTAAATTTGATAAGAGCTATAAAAATGCATTTTAGGTAAACAGACAATTATAATCTTATTCTATGATCTCCCTGGAAGAAAGCATATAGGAAAATCTGAATAAAATATAAAGTAAATGTTTCATTTAATTTTTCTTCTCTCTGTCTGGTTGTGCTTATTCAATGTTCCGGCTAAGGAAAATTTATTTTTTATAGAAAAAGATAACATTATTTGAAAAGATTTTTGGAAATTCAGAGGATTGAGGTAATTTATCAATTTTAACTGGTCAAGGGAGTTTTAAAAATCATTACACAAGAGTTAAAAGTTTATGGTTTTTTTAACCAGGTTATACTTTCTCCTTATCCATAATTCTCATCAACAGGACTAGAATCTCAACGCATTGCTCATAAGCCTTCACAAAAATTTCATCGAATAAAGTAAAAGTTTCTGCAGTAAAAAATGTAGATAGGAAAGCTCATATGTTTCGAAACAATTAAACAGAATAAAGAGACTCCTTCAGGAAAAAGAAAATAGTATTAAGTCAACTTTAATTTCATGCTGCAAATATAACTACTTTTCATTTAATTTCTTTTCATTTCATGCAACTAATGTAAATAACTAAGTTAGATCAATGCTTTGTAGTAATTTAAATGTTTTTATGCACTAAATACAAACTAGATCTTGACATGCAAGTACACAAAAGCAGGCAGTTTGCAGTCTTTTATTGTGAATTGGTCCAACAAGCATTCAGTATATTTTCTCTCAAAAGAGCATATAACAAAATGGCCCATTACCTATTATTTTTGGAGAAAAACTAGTTAGACTGGCGGGATTATGGATTTTTTTTTTTTTTTTTTTTTTTCCAGAGAACAGTTATCTTTGTGGCCTGGGCTACAGTTACTAAGAGTATTGCAAATAGGACAGAGGGAGGAAAGTAACAGACTTAAAAAATTTAATTTACTTGTATGGGAATGGACTGTTAAAACTGTTTAAAGCAGTTTTGTATGAAGTCAAACTCAGAACATATTCAGAAGAAAAAGGAGAAAGGAAAAAATGGCAAGAAATGTTAAGTATTTCCATTAGGGAAAATAAAGTTATACCTGGCAGGGTGTAAGTTAACAGTGACAGCTTGCCGATTTTACCAAATATGATGTGGATGCTGTTCAAACCCAAAGGATCTCTAAGAAGATGGTATTAGTAAGATGCATAATCTTGCTAAATTCAACATACAGAGAAATGTAGTAGCAGATCTCTTAGCTCTTATCCTTGAGGGTTATTCTCTCTCCTAGTACTGTGGTATGCAACAGACTCTTAAACTTTTCTGGTTTAATGGATGAAACATTTCTATTTTAAAATATTTTTGAAAGCTGTATAATTCAGAAGCTAGAATGAATCACCAGTAGTAATGGTGATTATTAAATGGCAACTGCCATCATAAAATTGGAATCCTAAAGAGCTTTGATATTTCCAGCAGGAACTTCTGAAGAAAAGGGCACTGTCTAGAACTTAAAGTAAAGGGCACTGAGACATGGAGAAAGTAAAATTGGGATTTGTTTCAACCGAAGCTTAACTTCGTCAGTTATCAACGAGGAAATGCAAGCAGCTCCAAATGGTCATTTCGCCCTGTCATGGAGGCACCCCAAAAAACAATTTAGGCAGGCAATATGTTCCAAACAGACTTCATCCTAACCAGAATTTAGTGGAGAACCAATTAGAAAGACAGTTTATTTAAAATTATTCAGCACTCCAACAACATTATAAAACACAGATTTGGATACCCATTAGTTCAAATACTACACAGATGATTCAGACTCAAGGGATCAAATTCTAGAATTCCAGAGTGATGATCCAACATGTGCATCCTCCCACTCATAGAAAGCAAGGACTCTCAAGGGTAGTCAGAAGATCATTTACCAATATGGTAAGGTGTCTCAGTGCTTAAGGAGTGTTCCTTAGATGGGCAGACTAAGGAGAAGAGTCTTCAACTGCAGACCCACTGGTTCAATGAAGGCCAATTCAATGGGGGTCTCTGGTGGGCTTCATTTATACCCTAGTTGAGTCTGAATTGTGGTCATTTATGGTAGTGGTCCAGAAACTTCTCTTGAATAAGGCATTTCATTTGTCAAGGGCACTGTCTGTTGACCAAGGGGCGTATGCATGACTATAGTGTCTATAGTTCTAGTAGTTTCTGCTACTTTTCTGGTGAATTTGCCACATAGGCACACTATTTTAGTTATCTGAAGAAGAAGGAAATTAGCTTTTGAAGCACCTGTACCTTGCCATTGAACAGCTACCAAGAGTAAGGTACCTAACACTAAATCAAATAAATCTGATACTCAGTGATTTTCCTTAGTTACATAAGAAATCAGTGGAACAGCTCAAAAGAGGCAGTTACTTTTCTTATGTGTTGTAGAAGAGAATACATCATGGACTATACCTTTTATATGCAATAATATTTGGGCACTGGAATCTTGATTGGTTTACAGAACTAGACCATTATTGAAATGTCACAAACTTGAAATGATTAATATTGGATGATATTAGTATGTGAGAATTCAGTCTGTTTGCATTGAAATCAATGGCAAAGTTTCAACTGATCAGACTAACAAGAGTCACTGGATATTGCCATATGTTTAAAGTAATTACAGATATACCTAGAAGGGATGTACATAGCTGTAGCTGGATATATCAAGGAATGAAAGATAACAAAAGTCTTAGACTCAAACTAAATCTTTTTACAAGCTCCATAACATTTGGTTTGTTGCTCTCATTATTATACATTTTGCTTTCCTCTGAACTTTTTGATCTGTCCAGAACTAGTGCTACAATAAGATAAGAAAAGCTATTTTCACTACTTCTATAACCAGCTGGCACCAAGAGAAAAGTCTGTTCTCTTGAGTTTTCCAAACTCAATTTTTGCAGACCTCAGGGATTTGGACAGCTCAGATAACTCAGAGAAATTCTTTGTATGTATGTGAATTTAAATCGAGATCTTTAGCCTTCTAAAATGTTGCCCTTTACAAACTCCTATTTATATTTATGTATCCTTTTTATATATACAAACAAGCAGGTGTTGCTTTTCTTTTGTCTATACATGTTGTTAACAAGTTACAAATGTTAACAATTTTTGCTAAAAAAAATAAATCAATGTATATACCAATTAGAGTCTCAGGTAACATTAGTAATAAAGATAAAACTTTTTAAAAAGAGGTTTTATTGTCCAATATAGAGACAGAGAAAAAGAAAATTGCTTGCATATGAAAGTAAGCACAAATTAATTAGTGAAGTATGCTAAAAGAGCATGGACCGGTCTTTCTCAAAGCAAATGCAGTTTACAAACAAATCCTCATCACAGTCATTATCCTTTTTGATTTTTCAGTAGAATAGGTAAAAAACACAGCTGATTTACCTTGGGTTGATTTTTAAAAAGCACTTCAGAAATTGCTTGAACATTTATAGAAGTTAATGTCAGGAATTTCGTTACCATACTATCCTTTAATATTTTTAAACTACTGGCCATGTAGCTACAAAATAGGTCATTCACACAGTTCTTTTGGAAGGTAAAAACAAAATGATACAATTTGTAAAAGGACAGTCAGAAAGCCAGTAATTATAATTCAATTCTCAGTTCAAGTGTCTTCTTGTAGATAATGAAATATAATGGTCCACAATGCCCTGGAAAAGCATATTCTGGTCATGTCTAACTGATAGCTATTTTTATCAGAAACCCGGACACTAGTAGATGGCTAGGTTAAGTTAGACTTAAAAAAAACATACAAGTTATTCTTGAAAATGAGAACAGAGATACCTCCTTTTTAGACTCTGAATTTCAAACTTGTGAACTCTTGAGTCAAATGACAGCTGTGGATTACCTTTTATCTTGGAAAACAACAAGAGCTCATGCCATAAGTTCAGGTCAGAATATGAGCGATATTACAATGTTGTTTTCTTTTGTTTTGCCAGATCCTAGATCTATATATTTAATACACAAATGCTATTAATTATATGTCACAGAAGCATCCCAAAAATCAATTTAGGCAGGCAATAAGCTCCAAACACGCTTTATTCTAACTAGAATTGTTTAGTGGAGAGCCAACTAGAAATAGGGTTTATCCAAAATTATTCAGCACTCTGACAGTATTATAAAACACAAATTCAGATACCTGTTAGGAGTTCAGTTACTACATAGCTGATTCAGACTCAAGAGAAAAGGTCCCGAAACCCCAGAATGATGATTCAGAACGCACATTTACCCACTCGCAAAAAGTGAGGACTTTTAAGGGTACCCAGAAGATATAGTCACTCACCAACAAAGCAAGGCATTTCAATGCTTGAGGAAACTTCATCAGACAGCAAAGAGTCCTCAGCTGTTGACCCACTACTCCAAGGACTACCCACTCAATGGGGATCTCCGGTGGGTTTCATTTACACTCTGGGTGAATCTGAGCTGTGGTCACTTATGGTTCTAGTCCAGAAACTTCTATCAACCAGGGCATTTCATTGGTCAAGGACCCTGTCTGTTGACCAAGTGGCAAATACATGACCATAGTGGTCCACTGGCTTAGAAGTTTCTTGTGCTTTCAAGGTGGGGTGGGGCGGGGAGGTGGTGGACTTGCCACATTATAATTTTAATATAATTTATAACTTAGAATTTCATTCATTTTTAAGACTTTCTAGATTTACATGAAAGAATATTTCAGTTTTACAAAAACTTCTTAAAGCCAAAAATGTGTCTGAAAACATACTTAGGTGTAATGCTGAGTGTGGTTTATCAGACTAAAACTCAAAGTCCAGACATCCAATTGCTCACTTATGATTTTTCTTTACTCTTTTCTCATTCCTTTGTAAGCATCTTGGCTGTCTTCCTGACTGAAAACACATGAAACTCACAGCTACTGGGTAGCTGTACCCAGGTGTACGGACACAGGAACTTAGCCTTGTGTCTCTCACGTATGCACCATGTATATAGTCACAACAGCCTATGCCTCTTCTTATCATACGATTCTACTAATTCTAGTCAGCTAGAATGCACGTTGATACAGTCATAGCCATCATCGACACACAAAAATACACTTCACTAGCTGTACGCCTATCTGTATAAGCATTAGAAAGGATATTTACTGTGAACTTTCAGTCTGCTTGATGAACCCAGCACATGGCCTGACTGTAACTAGCACCAGACAGTGCACAAGATCTTGGGAAAGTTTCTGGAGACTCTGGGAGTGATCACAGTGCACCTTTTTAATTTCCCCATATATCTTCAAGGTAGTTTTGTAGAAGGCAGTAGTGGCAGATATGATAAAGGAATAAGACTGTGTAGAAAAGCCTGGAGCTAGGGAGGTCAAGTATGATGCAGATGATTTTTGTCTTCCCTAAAACCACTATTTATTTGTAGTGAAGGGTAGACATCTCGGTGAGTGGCCTACAATTTGACCAAAGACTAAGCTGAGTGTGTTGTTTCTCTGTGTGCAAGTAAATGGAGAAATAAGGAACTCAGTCCAGTTCTCCAGACACAGGATAATGGTGTAACCTGAGATGCACTAGGATGCTTCTGCCGGTTTTGACTAATACTGCAGAAAAGCACGCATGTCTCTTAGTCATCTACTATTTCTGCCAGCCTTGTGGGGATGATCTCTTAGAAAATTAAGGGCATCCCAAATGGTATGAGATACCTACGTGTGGATGATTGACCCAAATTAGAAATGTCTGCCCTGGGGCAAGAACCTAATGTGGAACCAATGATCATCTTCTACATAGATATGCTTTTGACCAGTCTACAATGACTTAAGAAATATTCACCAAAAATTTGTGAAAATCTTCATACAAGGCCTTTCAGGTGTCTAAATTAAAGTGTTCAAATTTAAACCTATGGTTACTCAACTGCCACTTGGTCCCTAGTCCAGGCCCCTGACTTGTTCAAACACTTGCACATGTATCAGGATTCATTTTTCATACAGAGCGCTAACCATTCTGGTATTTCCTCACTTCAAAAGAATACAAGGATGTAGAACATTTTCAAATATAGAGGAAGAAGACCCAATAGTAAACACAGTCAGAAGTGTCTGCATCCTTCCTGAACACGAGAGGTAAGAAAACAGTAAGCTGCATCCATAGAAAGGCTGTCCATCATGCATTGGAATCTGCCATCACATCGCCCTTCTCCATTTCCTTACAGCTTTGATTGTCTTATCTATTGCCTTCCTGCTGTCTGTGGATTCTCAGCACATCTGCAACGTGAGAAGCACTTCTTCCAAAACTGGTTATTCCAGCCTGTGCCACTTGCATGGTACATCAGCTCTTTTCACTGCTTCGCCATGCTGAATAAAACATCTGGCATCTATTCTGTTATGTCAAAGCACCGAAATAAGTAGTGCTGCTCAAGATATATGCCAATGCACTCCATAGCATTTTTTTCTGTCCAGGGAATTGGAAAAGGTAGGATTAGCTAAACTGTCTCAGTGGATGCACTAGCATGGTCCCATTTATTCCACTGATTTCCTGTCATAGGACTGCACTCTGTTAAATGAGAAGGGAACAATGATAGAGCCCTTGCTAAAGTGACAGGAAGGTGGGGCATTTGAATGATGAGAAGATTGTTATCCTGAAGGTAGCTCAAAAAGAGTAAGAATGACTGTTCTAAAAATCTGAAAATAGTTTTGTGTGGTAGTAGCTCACACAGCACTGAACTGACATTGAGACACCATTGAGAGCCATTTCATGTTTCTCTGGATTATGAATTTTTAGTAATATTGGGAATAAAATTATTGATGCTCAACATTTAATACACATGATTATTTTCCACATCAACAATTGTTCGAAGAACCTCAAAATATTCCCTTTGCTCAAATGAACTTTGTGAGGATAAATTTATTATTATATATGAGTCACTCAGCATCTATAGAGTTGGGAACCATAAAATAGCTTGTAGGAGAAACAGCATTTGTTTTATTACTGTGCTCTGAAAATGTAGTTCTAAAGATTATGACTCTGACTCTGATCTCACTTATGTACTTGTAATTCAGGCCTGTCTTCACAGCCATGCAGTTACTGGTGTAAATGAAGATCAGAATTAGGTGCTACCAGATAAATACTTAGTTGCTATAAGCTATTGTGGATCAATACAACACTTCAGACATAAATGAGACACAACAGTATCAAAAACGAAAATGTGTCCATATTCATCTTTTATTCTTAAATCACAGACAATAAAAAGTCTTTTTAATATTCTCTCGTTCCCATCCTGACCCCTGGTTTTACTATATAGTGCACAGCCTGTGTCATGTGGTGAGCTGACACAAATCTAAGAGCTCACAGTTTGAATGGCAAATAAAATGTAGAATAATAGTTATCCTAAAGCAAGATAGTTTATTATGTGTGTAATGACAGAAAGGACTGACAGTAGCTTTGATGGAATCTTGGAATTTGCATCAACTTAGTATGAAACAAAATTATTGTTTTCTGTAATCTCCCCTTAGAATAGTACCTCTGTATGGATTACTTTCTCGTTGCTTAATAACCAGCACGACACTTAGATATGAAAACTATACTAGATTTTAGATAAGTATCCTATAATTTTATCTTGAATTTTCTTACTCTAAAACAATATAGGCAGTCACTTCTAAAAATTTTTATTGGCTGTGGCCTTCATAGATATTACATTCCGTGGCACTACTTTTCTGGTTAGACTATGTTGTTTGTAAAGAGCACTTTGGTGGTGCTTTAGAACATGAACAAATAAATCAGTGAACTAGTAACAACCTGTCAATGGGAAATAATGATAATACACTCAGAATGGTAGCAATATTGCTGTGTGATTACAGTAGGTGTCTCATGCCCCAGCCTCTGTCTGTGGTAAGTATATTAGTAATTTTGTTTTGTGTTTTTTTGCTTTAGTTCTTTGCATCACATATTTTAGCATATTATGCAGTGCAAACAATAACAATGTTAAATTCATTGAGATGAAATGACTTAAGCATGAGAAACTGAGTCTTCAGAATACTAAAGAAATTAAAATTCATTATATCCACAATGTTTTTTAACTATTCTTTTACTTTAAATAGCTGTCTCATCAAAGTGAAATACATAGATAATAAGCTTCAAGATTGTCCTTCCAGTAAAATTATTCTTGAAATTTACTTCTGTCGAATGCATGGAAAAAATAGACTACATTTCCCCTTTCCCTGTTCCTTTACTGCTTTCTCAACAACATAAAACTAGAGATTCAAGTACTGTATTTTAGTTCTTTCAAGCAAAGGAGGAAATTGAATCCACATCTGTGTGTGAAGCAGAAAGGACAAGAGTATGTTGTAATCACCAGACGACTTTACTAAAATAAAGCTCAACTTTCACCTGTTTTGAAAAAAGTGACACTTCTTCAGATCTCTGAAAGAAAGGATGAAACTGCTAATGGTTCAGGTCTGTATACCTTCAAACATAAATGTTTCCTCTAAGCCTGAATGTACCTCCAGTATGAGATTTTGATCCCCAAACTGTAACCAGCATTTCTCTACTGGTCAGTGTCTTATGTCTTCCTTCATGCTGTAATTTCCACATGTCAATTCATTTTGTATCTTGCTGTATTATTTAATTCTTTCTGTATCTATGGAGCTTGGACACCCAAGATATGGTTCTAGATTTCACATTGCATCTTGATTATTAGATATTATGTCACTTTTTTGTTTCTTTGGTTTTGTTCAAAACATTTATGTGATGTGGTTCTCTCTTTATTTGGTTATGCAGGTATCTGAATCCCACATCACTTACAAAACGTCGGTTTTTAACTCATGCAGTTGTGTTCCTCAAAGATAAATTTTGGGGGATAATTCTAAAACAAAACAATCAATAAAAACACAGAAAGCTAACTGCAAAAGTGTAACTAAAGAAATGCTGAAGTTAGTACTTACCCAGGATAACAGCCTTTATTCTTCCAATAGGGGAAATTTGACTTCTTTGGAATTATTTGTTTTGGAAGACAGTATGTCCAGTTACAGATAATTCATAGGGAAAAAACCTATTTTTGTAGGAATAGTTCATCACTCCTACAAGAGGCTACATCCAAGACAGTACCCATCCTCAGCAGTTAATACAGGCAACAGGCAGGTAAAAATAAAATTTCTCATCTGTGGCTGCCGTAGTTTAATCCCAGCTAGCAATCAAAATCATGACAGTTGCTCAGTCACTCTCCCTCCACCCACCCCTCAAGTTGTGGAAAGAACCAAAACAGAAGGCAGGAACTCGTGAGTTGAAATAAAAAAGCAGTTTAATAAAACAGAATGCTACTAATATACTAAGACTAATAATATATAAAATAAAATTTTTTTAAAAGTGATATGCAGTAAAATTGCTCATGAACTCTGTCTGCACTGAGCAGCCAGTCCCAGGAAGACAGCACCCTGGTCCTTAACAACTGATCCCAGAGAGAGAGTGAAAAGGCCAAAAAGACAGACAGGCCCAAAGGCCAGCTACTAAACGGCAGAATGGCAAAAGGCCAAACTAACAAAACTAACTGAACTAATGGAACTCCCAAACAGAGATGAACCAGAACGGAGATGAACCAGAACAGATCTCACAAGTTGGAAAAAACCACTCCAGTTATAAGTGAAGCATGATGCTAATGATATGGAATATTTTCATTGATCAACCCAGATGTCAGTCAAGGTCTTTCCCATCTGTGCCCCTTCCTAGCTGTCTCACACCTGCAGATAGAAAGCCTGGAAAGACCTTGGTCTCCTAGACAACAGCTATGATATCACTAAGTTTTCTTACACTCTCTTCGTTCCAACTCAAAAACGCTGGGAAGTTACTTGAAGAAAATATTAACTCTATCACAGGGTGCTATTTTATTAATCTCAGTCAAAATCCAAACAAAGACTGTTCTAGCTACGAAAAAATGAAAGTTTCTAGCTGCATGAAGAAAATTTACTTGATTTCAGTCTAACCAGCACAGTGGTCTCTATCTTTCACAGGGATATTTTCTGTGAATATCAAGCCAGGATAAAGAGGTAAAAAATGATTAAAAAGGAGATCAAATATATCTCAGCATCATTAGACAGAGACAATATGTCATGAAACAAAGAGGTAAGCAAAGACCTCAAAAAAGATTGTAGAAAGAGGGAAAGCACAAAATACAGGCTTAAAATTTCACGCATCTGAAAAACGGAGTGTTTGCATGGAGAAGGTTTGTATATAAGTTGTGAGTTCTTACAAATATCGTTTAATTATACTTTTGAAAGGTAAATAACAAAACCAGACTTATTCAGTTGTATGGTCAGTACTATGCAAAGTCAGCACTCTGATACTTGATAATCTTTATTTGACTCCTCTGTCCACAAGCAAACAAAAAGAAGATGAAAACCACACTACAAAATCCTCTCAATTGAGGTAGATGGCTCATTTAGAAAGTGTCTCAACTCAGAAATTTTAAATTTTGTTATTAAATGTAGAGCTGAGGAGAGTATGTTGTTCAAGCAACAAGAAAAGCAGTGCTTGTTTACTGATGATTTGAATCCATAATGGGTAAAAAAGCCTTTTAAAGAGTTTTTTAAGAACAATGAATGTAGTTGAGAAAGACAGAGACTCATAATCAATGTGTGGCTTTTCCATGCCTCTCACTGTTGATTCCATTCACAAAGAAGCAAGCCTTCAGGCATCTGAATGTTTTGCAGTAATTATCTTCAAACGTTTGGTATTTGTGAAAAATGCAATTTACTGTAGGGGCTATTTCACTAACTTCACTAAAAAGGCATGTCACAACAGTACATTCTAACATTGTCTGTCACTGATTCTCATTTTTCTCACATGCAAGTCTTACAAAAACTTGCTCAAAGCTATTTTAGCATCAGGACCAAACTGGGAAATTTTCCCCACATCTAAGAAAGCCGACCTCATTTGAAAATTCGTGGATCAGATCAGAGCTGCCTTTTTGAATAGAAACGCTAGATACAGCCCACACTGTCTGTTAACCACAGCACTTCAATATGCCAACTCTGAAATAATGCCCAACAATTAAGATGCAAACTGCTGGTGTAGCTGCTTCAGAAAACACCATAGAAAGTGGATTTTATCATTAATAATACAAATCTAGACACTACTCAGTCTTCTCATGGAAAGAAGCCTGAAGCCTGATCAAGAGTTGCATAAGCTGTTGTTGTCGTTGTTACAAAGAGACAGAGGGAAGTGGAAAGACTCATGGTTGCACGTAGCAAACATGCCAGCTTTGGCAGGGGTCTATGTGCCTTTGGGTGGGTATTTTTCCTTGATCTCCACAAAGTATGTCCGTGGAGATAAGTAGGTATCACTCTTCTCTGTAGGACACCACAGTGTAACACTACAGTTGAATGACAGGTTCACAAATATTTTTTTGAGAGGTAATTTTCACAAATAAATTTTTGTCTAAAGACTCTCTTAAGGAAATTGCTAAACTAGTTCCGCTTCTAAACCATAAGGTTTCTTTTACCCAAGTGAGAACAAAGAAAGTTGATAAAATATGCTTCTTGCATGATATGATTAACATTGAGCACTAGTGACTTTGAGGATTTTTTTCCTTTATTTTGTAGCACTGGGGAAATAAAATATTGGTTTTGGGAGGGGGCTATTAAGCATAGCAATTACTTCACACAGTAGTTTAGTTTAGCAGCTAGAAGTGCTTTAGTCCCACATGCCAGAATTTAAAGCCCGAAGAACAGAGAGAAAATGCTCATCAGTAGGAACATTTTGTTAATTCCTAGTAAGTTAGTGCTTGAAGGTGGAACCCATGTCTCCTATTGGTCTTCTGTGTTTTGCCCCTTTGAAGTTCATGTCCTGGAACCTTAAAGCTCAAATATTCACACCCACCTGAGCCAACTGATAGGAGTTAGCTAAAGGGGATGTCTTTGGAAGATAATTCCATCAGACCATTCAGACTGCAGGTGATAGCTTAAAGCTAGCCAGAGAATCTGAGCCTACAATCAGTAGAGCACAAGCTAAGAACACATACCCCAAGAAAGAAAGAAAGAAAGAAAGAAAGAAAGAGAAAGAAAGACTATCGAGAGATATTAATTTTTTCATAATTGAAGCTTAAATATTCATAAGGCACTGAAAGACCTAATTTGGACCACAAAATCAAACAATGTCAGTAAAAAATACAATGTT
Organism: Pampusana beccarii; assembly: GCA_013399365.1. Classification (NCBI taxonomy): domain Eukaryota; kingdom Metazoa; phylum Chordata; class Aves; order Columbiformes; family Columbidae; genus Pampusana; species Pampusana beccarii. Next base: position 27,335 of record VWYH01008689.1, read on the forward strand.
GAAGAAATAAAGTGAGTCCAAAAGTGATTCAAACTCTTGAGGAGTTCTCTGTAGGCACGGGGCTGAAGTCAGGAAAAGTTGGGGTTTTTTTACTTCACCTGTCACTAGCTCTCCTGCTGGTAGTGACTGTTTGACTTGGGTTAAATACTAAGAAACCAGGTGAAGGCCACAATGTATCATACTTGGATATGCACATCTCAGCACACACATCAGAACAGAGGTAACAAAACTGTAGTAAATGAAGGTTCTAGAGATATTAAGTACTCTAAGTCAATTTAAATTGAGCATGATGTGTAGGGAATAAATCTGGCTAAGAGTTTCATACCTAATTTTAGCGACAGTGAAAGTTTTTTTGGGTTTTCAGTCAATTTCTAAGGCAATAATAAATACTTCACTCATAGATATATTTCAAGGCTTAACATCTAAACAGTTAAAAAACTCTTTTGTCCTTGACTGGAAAATATTACAGAAGTGTGATTTTTTTAGACACTCTCAAAGCACAGAGATGTGAAAGGACTCTATGTCAACTTTAATTTTAACCTGCCTTCTAGAAGGGGACTCGTCCTCCTGACTGCTGTTATAGATGCAAGAGACTGATCTGCAGTGTCAATAGGGTAAATTAAGGACAAACCATGAACTTGGTCTTTCAGCTGTAATTCTGGTTGTTTGCTTTCTTTAGACTTTCCTTAGCCCTTGGGGGCTATTTTCTAGGCAGCCATGCAGAGAATTATAGACAGCTAGTACATGTTAGTTTTAATGGACATGGTCTCCTTTTGCACACAGCTTTTAAACCTCTTGTTTGCAACCTCTTGTTAGAACCTCAAAATTAAACAGTTTTATAATTTTCTTCTTGTTAAACTGGCAAAAAATCTGCAGAGTATAGGCAAATCATACAACTGTCTTGATGTAAAGAAGTTCTTATACAGAGATACATGTGTAAAATCTGCCTAAGTATAGCCCTAAATTATTTTTTAAAATTTGTTATCATTATTGAACTGAGGTTTCCTCAGTTACTCTACTGGGTCCAGAACAGATGGAGTTAATTTTCTTCATAGCAGCTTCTACGGTGCTGTGTTTTGAATTTGTGACTAAACCAGTGTTGAGAACACAACAGAGTTTTGGCTATTGCTAAGTAGCACTCACACAGTGTTGAGATTTTCTTTTTCCCACTTTGCCCCTGCAGTGAGGAAGCTGGACGTGCACAAAAAGCTGGGAGGAGACACAGCCAGGACAGTTGACTGCAACTGCCTAAAGGGATATTATATACCATATCACGTCGTGTTCAGCAATAAATGCAGAAGAGAAGGAGAAGGAAGGGGGCATGTTCAGAATTATGGCATTCATCTTCCCAAGTATTCACTATGCATGCTGAGGGTCTGCTTTCTAGGAGCTGGTTAAACATCTGACCATGGATAGGATGTATTGAATGAATTCGTTATTTTACCTTGCTTGTGCATGCAATTTGGCTTCACTTTTTAAACTGTCTTTATCTTGACACATGAATTTTCTCACTTCTGCTCTTCTGATTCTCCTCCATCCTGCTAGAGAGGAGTGAAAGAGTGACTGGTTCAGCTTAGTTGCTGTCTGGAGTCACCAGTTACTCTGTACAATCTACATAATTTTTCTTAGCCACAGAAAGTTGATGTTGAAGCACCTTGTCTCAGTGATGTACTGCTGTCTGAAAATATGGTGATCAGAATAAATAATCCATTCATTGCATCTAACCCTTATCCAGTCAGTTTCCTAACTCTGACCTGGCTTTTATATCAAAAATATATTGGCATTGCATTACAGCAGCTCAGTAAGTTTTATAAATCAGTAGGCATTTAACCAAACAATATAATAATTAATAGGATCAATATTACTTAGAATGTAATTTAGTAGTTTGCAAATTTAGAGCTGCCTTCTTTAAATATTTGTTTCATATTTTGCCAAAGAATTTCCATTGTTGTGGTATTAACAAGCCAGTTGCTCACATGTTTCGTACACGTCTGAAAATTCCCAAATCCTTAAGCTGTAAATCATGTGTTTAAATGAGCATTGTTCTCAGACTGCCTCCAGCTAAAATAACAAGAAAGAGATTTACAGTGGTAGTAGATTTAGATGTGAGCAAGAAATATTTTTCTACTCTTAAAAGAATTTGCTGTCACTAATTCAGAAGTTTGAAGGTGCCAGAACAGTATGTTTCAGCAGCCTGATATTTTCACTTTCAACATAGGAGATAAATTGAAATTTTCCCTTTCCCTTCCTCCCTTTTGTCCCTTCTCTCAAAAAACAATGTTTGTTAATTTTTATTTTCAACAAAGTAAAGTGTGTCAAAAATATCTGAAGCACTGTGCACTGTGCACAGCATTCCTCTTACCCCATAATTCAAGTTCAGGGCTGAGTACTTTGCAGCTCTCATGATTAATATTGTATGTGACTTATTTACAAAACTACCATATGGTCTCTTTAGCTGAGGTTCATTCATCCAAAGCTGTCCTTCGGAGGAAAGTAGTAACTTTTTAGCCAGTCTATTAACCAGCAGTTTTTTTATCTCCCTCTGCATCCATAATTATCCAAACAGAATGACTTAACGTTTCAGAGCACTGCCTAAGAAAATCACAAAATAAGTGGTTTTGCTTTGATGTTATGTACTTATTTATAGGCAGGATCATTGTCCCGAAGCCACTGTTGCATTTTATGTCACAGAAAATGGTCTTACTGCTTACTCCTAAGTCGATGATGAAAACAGATGTCTTATAGGGTCAAACACCATCAGTTCTCTCCAGCTTCTGTGAACTCCAAACAGGCAAAACATGTTCCTCCTATGTCAATTTGTAAGTACAGAGGGGGAAATGAACTTTTTTTGTTCCTTCCACAAGAAAAGTTTGATAACACATTTTAAAATGATAAAGCATGAGACTTGTGGTAGAAGCCAAGGGTGATGCCAGCTAGCTCTAGACATCAGTCATAAATGCCTGTATTTGATATAGACACTTGAGGCTTCTTTTTATTCACAGTAGAGAATTAGGCGTACTGAGAGCAATTCTGAGCAGGATTATAAAGAAATTGATCATAACCTGAAAGCTGTTATTTTTCTCCTTTGACTACACAGGAAGTTGGGCTGACTAGCTCAGATGCACACATAACATCTACAGCTGGTCAGAGGCAACTCAAATTTAGTAACTTTTGCATGATCTGGGACCATCAGCTATTCATGATGTAGCTAAATCATGCTAGAGGTGCTAAAAGGTCCCAGTTGATCTAGGAAAGCCAGTTCAAGTGCTGCACAGACTGCTACACCACGTGTAGAGCAACATGCATGCAATGACATCCATCTTTGCCCAAGCCTTATAACTGCTTCCATGCTGTGCTGAGCCCTTGCTAGAGATCATGAGTTGTCCCAGCTGTCTTCACACCATGCACTCTGACATATCTAGAGGTCTCATTGGTTTAGACGCTGTAAATAGGAACAGAGTTTCAGACTCAAAGTAGCTCCGCACATTTGGACAGCATTGTATCTTTCATGGAGCCAAATGGGCTGTGCATGGGGCTGAATCTGAGCAAGCTAGCTCAGTGTGGAAACCATAGCATTAGCTCTGTTTTCAAAACTCTGCCAATCTTCAATTAGCATCAAGAATGGAGAGCTGACTCTATTGTGACTACGTTAGGAGAAGGAATAAACTCATGCTGACTCAGTGCTATTGGGACTTCACTGCTTCTGGCACATGTGCTGGTTCAGGTGTCCCTTCATTCCACCGTAGGCTATGCTGTAAACAGACTCAGTGGGATTATAGATGCTAATAATTCACAAAACAGTGTGCAAAATGGCTCTCCAAATTCTAGGTGAAAAGCATGTGAAATGCAATATTTAATACTCTCTTGAATCTCATGCTGCTATTAGTCGTATTTCTTGTTTGCAGATTACATAAAATTAGCTTTCTAGGTAGAGCGAATTGTTAGTTTATCAAAACTGTATATATGTTTCTGCTTAATATCAGCTTTTTACCAGCTATAACACCTGATATATTTGAAACTGGTATGTCCCTTTAATTTATCTTTCTCCCTTTTTTTTTTTTTANAATATTCACAGAAGTGATAGAGTACTAATTAATGTAACTGTTTTGACAAGTGGTCCACTCAAGTGTAGATGTAATTCTATTCATAATTCATAAAGAAAACCCTAGAATTTTTGTGGATATTCTATTCTGAGAAATAGGTTGAGATTTTTTTCTGGTTTGTTTGTTTTATTTTGCTTTCCTTTTAATTTATTTGTAAATTGAAGAATATCTGACAGGTTATACCAAAAAGATAGGCAAAGTCCTCATTTCCTCTTTAAGATCCTACCAAAGATACTACCTTTAAGATACTACCAAAGTAGAATTAAAAATAAGCAAAACCAATGAGTCCTCCTAAAGAGGAAAAACAAATAGACTAACGGAATGATTTTCAGAATGCCTAAAAAGTATCTTTCTTAGAAGAAGAAAATAAGCCAGTAAAGTTAATAAATTACTTACCAGCCTAAAATCAACACTTATTTATCTAACTTCTAACATAATAGTTGAATACATCTAAAGAATGTATTAAATTATACAGGAAAAAAATGGTTCCCCTAAANGATCTATTTACCTAAATTTATTTGACTCGGGTATGTCCCTTTTTTTTATATTACTCCTTTTTTTTTTTCTTAGTGTACAGCTGATATGCTTGGATTTGTTAAGGGAAGGTGGATTTTCATATCCATCACTCTTTCACTACATTTTAGTTTCTCTTGGTCAAAAAAAAAATCACAAAACTATCAAATATTCACAGAAGTGATAGAGTACTAATTAATGTAACTGTTTTGACAAGTGGTCCACTCAAGTGTAGATGTAATTCTATTCATAATTCATAAAGAAAACCCTAGAATTTCTGTGGATATTCTATTCTGAGAAATAGGTTGAGATTTTTTTCTGGTTTGTTTGTTTTATTTTGCTTTCCTTTTAATTTATTTGTAAATTGAAGAATATCTGACAGGTTATACCAAAAAGATAGGCAAAGTCCTCATTTCCTCTTTAAGATCCTACCAAAGATACTACCTTTAAGATACTACCAAAGTAGAATTAAAAATAAGCAAAACCAATGAGTCCTCCTAAAGAGGAAAAACAAATAGACTAACGGAATGATTTTCAGAATGCCTAAAAAGTATCTTTCTTAGAAGAAGAAAATAAGCCAGTAAAGTTAATAAATTACTTACCAGCCTAAAATCAACACTTATTTATCTAACTTCTAACATAATAGTTGAATACATCTAAAGAATGTATTAAATTATACAGGAAAAAAATGGTTCCCCTAAAAATGCAGAATTTTAAAAGGAGGGCAAGTAAACAGGAGTGAGTTCAGAAAAAATACTCACAAATTAGAATAAATAAACAAAACTTTCTAAAACACTAACGTCTTTCAGAAACAATGGTACTTTGTGACTGAATTGCATGCGTTAAAACCAAAAGTTCTTATTAATATGTAACTTTGGTTTTATTTTACAACTTTTTTTCATAGTACACGCAGCTACGCATTTCTTATAAATACAATACTGTCTACAGATCAGAGTAAGCACAGGGTCAGACATCATGACACTGGGGTATGCATTCCAGGCTGATGCATATACTTGCTCTTTTCCAGTTCGCAGGTTCAGGGCACTACTTATGAAAACACACACATATAACACATATGCCAGGACTCATAAAATATAAGTACAGATGTCCAAGACCTGTTCCTTCTCTCTGACTGATCATGACTGAAGTTCACTTGTGAAAACATGCATCCCCTCACTCTCCAGATTCACAAGTACACTCAGGTCCCTTGAATATCCACCTGACATCCCTGCCTGAATCTCAGGACCTTTACCCTCTCTACAACTCTCCTACTTACTGACTTTTCAACTTGATGTTTATAGCAAACCAGTGCATGCAATCATCCACCCATTGCACAATCACCCCCATACTCACAGATCACTTGAATATTAAGACAGGTTTTGCAGCATGGCTAGTGCCCATTACCAGGTCCTAGGCTCCATACTCACCACTGTCTCAGACCTGGAGGCTTCCCAGGTGCAGATCTTCTACTCACCTGCTGGTGAGCCTCATCTGGCTCGAAGTTTGCTAATGAATTCTGCATACACACACATGTACACAGGATTATATTAATTGAGGAAACAATAAACACAGCTCTGTTATCACCTTCTCCTCAAGTCTGTATATCTGTGTATTTAATTTATCATTTTTCTTGCTCCTTTTTTTTTCTCTTTTAGACTGAATAGTCCTTAGCCAGAAAGCATAATGAATCAGATTCTGTCATGTTCCACATACTCTTTCTGAATTAACATTTCCAAAATATTTCTTCTGCAATGCTAAGTGCATGTGTCCTCTATACATGGCCACAAATCCACCTTTTCTTTAAATGAGAATATAAATTATTTCAGGAAGATCCTGTTTTCCACTACCTTTTTACAAAGTCTTTGCAAAATGGTATCTCAGTCTCAGCTAGGACCATCGTGTATGCTACAAATAACAGCATTTGTAGCATTAATTAATTATTGTCGCTTTTCTCGAAAACTCTCACCTAGAAATTCTGTCAGTCTGTAATACAGTGCTACTTTGGTTTAGAAACCTTCTGACAAAACTAACATCATTCTGCAGAATGTAACAGTATGTTAGTCAGCCCAACAGACTATAGCTGAATACTGTGCTTGTGTTAACGTGCATCTGATACCCATGGGTCATTTCCTTATAGATCTTTTAAGCTCAGACTTGCACTCAGAGGACAGAATCCCCTGGCTACTGTGACAAAAAACTCTTCCTGTTCTATGATGGGACCTTCATTCCATTTTACAACTTTTTTTTTGCAGACAGACTGATCTAGAAAAGGTACTACTGACATATAAATCTAATCCTAAATTAAAGAATACTGTCAAACCTGTTGAAATACTGTTTTAAAGCCTGAGAGGTGATGCGAAGACAAGTGAAGGTATCAACAAGTTATCTCAGGTACTGGAGTCATTCCAACTGTGGTATTGTGAAGAACCTTGATGAAGTAAGTTGGCCTATATGTTGCTGCAGGTACCTTACTGCTAATATCCACATTGTCTTAGTTAACACAGATATCTTAGCCTATACTGCAAGTACACAGACCTGAAATTTTCATCTTCAGTCCAAGCTGCTTCTTTGAAAATGGAAAAGAGAATCGGTCACTTTAAAAAAACCAAACCAAAACAAACAAAAAAAATCACTCCTCGTTTTAAGTCAACCCTGAATCAAAGAAAGTCAAAACTGAATCAACACTTTTTTTGATGTTTGCAAATTATTTACATAGCCTATTTTCTGACACCTTTTCCATTCTTTTCATGCATCCCTCCAGCTTTGGGCTCTGCTGACACAAGAACTGGAAGTTCTGAAGTATCAAAATATAATCTGTTCACACAAGATTTCCAGCAGAACGTTACACATCAGTTTGACAGTTAACAAATAAACCTTAATATAGAATCTTTTGAAGTTTTGGCATCCTTACTGGTGGTGCTACAGTGAGTCTGTTGTTTCTGGTGCTATGTCTTCTAAATTCCATTTCTTTTTTTTTTTTTTTCCTTTGGGACATTTAATGTAAGCTATTGCTTGCTCTTCTGACTCATCCTTAGTCTTCTGGTTCTGAGAACTGAAAAGTATTATTATATTCAAACAGATTTGGTAACTGAAAGAAGTATCCTTTCAAACGCTGCAATTATATAGTCTGTCAATGTTCTTTTCAGACTCTTCTTCAGCATTAGAATTCTACACAATTCTGCATGTTGTATATTAGCTGAAGTTTTATTCTCGAACTTTCTATTTTTACAATTCCTTGTTATCTAATAACCAAATAGAATGTTAATAGACATATGACTAGACAGGCCCATATTCACAAACGCTCTATATCTCTTTCTTTTTTTTTAACTGCAGTAAAATAATCTAGTGAAAATTTAACATATTGCATAAAATTCACATGAGTTGTCCCACTTCATGTAAAAGTTAAAGAAGATCCTAAAGTTCTTTTTTTTTTTTCCAGACTGAAGAAAGTCATTAACTTTAGAGTAACTTACATTGAGACGGCGCCCAAGCAGTATATCCTGTAACTCAATTTTAGAGCACTTGCTTATAGCATGGGTACCCTCATCCAAATCTGCTTTGTTCTAAGTTAGAGAACTTGTCCTGAGGTCTTCTTTTCCCACATAAATGTCACAACCTTTATCACATAGAGTTATTTTTACACTCTCTTTTCCTATAAATATTTAATTAGTTACACAAAGTGAACCTATTCCAGCAAGGATGATAAATTCACACTTACAGTAACATGCAACTGAAAGCTTTCGTATCTACTATAAAAGGAAGATTCCTAACCCATTTTTTCTGTATTTCAAGTGAAATCAGTGATGCTTTACCTGCCTAATTATTAAGGAGAGAGCTATGTTTTGACTGGCAGCTAAGATGACGTCATTGGTGATGGTTTTTTTTGACGTTTGCACATTACTGCCCAGAAGTCATACATCAACGTTTTATATTTTATGAGAAAGTCCCAGTCATGTCTAATATTCAGTGAACATTGCCTACCCAACCTTTGTTCCTGACCTAGTCTCACATGGCTGTCAGGAACAGGGTTTAGCTGTCTATATGAGTATGCGGGATCACCCTAAGTAGTGTGAGAACACATGGTGAATCTATTTCTTCACTTTTGTCTGGTTCAGATTTATAGGACATGGTGTAAAAGTAAGAATGGGTGAAAAAAGTCCCAGGACACTACCATCTGACACTCAAAGGCGTCTTTAACAACATTCAGTCCCCTGCTACAGTCCAACTGCTTCTCTTACTTGTCAGGACAACTCCTTTGAATAAAAACTTGCGTCTTCTTCATAGTGTGTATTCAAAATTTGATGCACAAGGGACAACCACACACTTCTAATCTGAATTATTTTTTAATTGAAAAACAAAAAAAGAATAAAAGGGACTTTGCAAGAGATTCTTTTGGCTTCTTCTTTCATTCTGTAGACACATACTGCAACTTTAAAGGACACTATTGAATAAATAAACATATTGTAACCATAAAAGGCTTCATAAACTACTTCTCTATATCTTACAATGTGAATGTACATTAAATCAAACTTGTCCTTTTAATGTGAAATATTTGCCTATCTGGCTTACTTCTATGACATGAAATTCCCTTTTTTAGATCATATAAATAACTGTAGTGGACTTCACTGAATTAATATGCCTATCATGTGTTTGAGTATATTCAAGATGAGGGGTTTTAAGCTAATCAACATCATATGCCTAGATAATTCATTTATTTAACCACCTACCTTGCAGTGATCATGATAGATTGTTTAATATGTTAATACATGTAAGGAGACTAATGCAGTATTTTGCTGTGGTAGATGAATAGTTACCAGACAGAGGATGCATCATAAAAGGACAAACATGATTCTTCCCTTAGGATAGATAGATAGATAGATAGATAGATCAATAGATATAGATATACTTTTTTTTCTCTAAGAGTATTTGCATGCATTTCCTGTGGAGTTTGGCATTGTTTCATTTGTTTATTTATTTATTTGTTTGTTTGTTTGTTTAAACTAGCAGCTACATATAGTCATTACCACTGTGGCACCCTGAAATGATATTTGAACCAAACACCTTTCCTGAAATATACTGGAAACTAATCAGACGATTTACTCCGTTAGACACGGAACTAAAAATGATAACTGAAAATTTTGGGTAGGATTTTTTATTTCTCCAGTCTTTTCTCCTATACAAATAAAACCAAAATTCTAACTGTCTGTGTAGATCACATTGCCACATTATAAAAGCTGAAAAAAACTATTGTGTTCTTTTCACAGCCTGCTGACATGGTGTCAATAAATTTTATAGTATCCAGTTTTAAATTCAAGGTATTTGTAGCACAAAGTAAGATAAAACATTTAGTACTACTAGACTTTGAGCTTTATCTTCTGGAGTATTTTGTTCCTTCTGTCACTGAAGCTACTTGATCTACTTTTCCCTGTGTCCAGTCACTTAAGTATATATCTGTATTGAAATATTTCTTTACTTAAAAGTAAATATGCCTATTCAATTGATTACACCATGTAATAGTAGTAGCATGGAGGTCTTTGAGGACTGCAGAGTTAATGAAAAGTCATAAACTGTTCCTTCAGATACAGAGCTTTTTTCCCAAATGAAAGGGTCTAGTGTTCCACAGGTATATTCCTAACTCAAATGTACATTTATTCAGATCACTTCTAGAAAGTAGGTACAGTAAGGTAGCTATAAAACATCTGCCACTGTAATTGAGATTCAGACCGGAACTATGACTATAGCTACATTAGCACAAAAAACATGACCACGTCATATACACTGCCAGACATACTCCCTATAAATGCCATTTACATTCCACTTTTTAATGACAACACCACTCAAATGTCACTGCAGTCTTCAAAAAGGGCAAGAAGGAGGACCCAGGTCAGCCTCACCTCCATCCCTGGGAAAGTGATGGAACAACTTATCCTTGGTGCCATGCCAAGGTATATCAAAGATAAGAGAGTCATTAGGGGTAGCCAAAATGGCTTCACCAAGGGGAAGTCATGCTTCACCAAACTCACAGCCTTTTATGAGGACATATCCAGGTGATAGATGATGGCAAAGCAGTGGATGTGGTCTACCTTGACTTCAGTAAAGCATTTGACACAGTCTCCCACAGCATCCTTGCTGTTAAACTGAGGAAGTATGGTCTGGATGGTCTGATAGAGAGGTGGACTGAGAACTGGCTGAAGGAAAGAAGCCAGAGAGTCGTGGTCAATGGGGCAGAGTCTAGTTGGAAGCCTATATCTAGTAGAGTGCCTCAAGGGTCAGTATTGGGGCCACTATTATTCAATATATCCATCAATGACTTGGATCAGGGAATAGAGTGCACTGTTAGCAAGTTTGTTGATGACACCAAACTGGGAGGAGTGGCTGACACGCCAGAAGGCTGTGCTGCCATCCAGTGAGACCTGGACAGGCTGGAGAGTTGGGCAGGGACAAATTTAGTGAAATATCACAAGGACAAGTGTAGAGTCTTCCATCTGGGTAGGAACAACCTCAGGTTCCAGTATAGGTTGGGGAACAACCTGTTGGAAAGCAGTGTAGGGGAAAGGGACCTGGGGTCCTGGTAAGACAGCAGGATGACTGTGAGCCAGCACTGTGCCCCTGTGGCCGAGAAGGCCAATAGCATCCTGAGGTGTATTAGAAGGGGAGTGGTTAGTAGGCTGGGACAGGTTCTCCTTCCCCTCTACTCTGCCCTGGTGAGACCACATCTGGAATATTGTGTCCAGTTCTGGGCCCCTCAGTTCAAGAAGGACAGGGAACTACTGGAGAGAGTCCAGTGCAGGGCAGCGAAGATAATTAAGGGAGTGGAGCATCTCCCTTATGAGGAAAGGCTAAGGGAGCTTGGTCTCTTTAGCTTGGAGGAGACTGAGGGGTGACCTCATTCATGTTTATAAATATACAAAGAGTGAGTGGCACGAGGATGAAGCCAGGCTCTTCTCGGTGACAACCAATAGTAAGACAAGGGGTAATGGAATCAAACCGGAACACAAGAGGTTCCACTTAAATTTGAGAAGAAACTTCTTCTCAGTGAGGGTAACAGAGCACTGGAACAGGTTGCCCCAGGAGGTTGTGGAGTCTCCTTCTCAAGAGACATTCAAAACCCACCTGGACACATTCCTGTGTAGCCTCCTCTAGGTGTTCCTCCTCTGGCAGGGGGATTGGACTAGACGATCTTTTGAGGGCCCTTCCAATCCCTAACATTCTGTGATTCTATGATTCAGAAAGAGAATAACATTGAAGAAAGGATATCTGAACTTGGTATAGGAAAATAAGCAGAACCTGGCTTGCAGTCCTTTTATTCTTCTAAGATTATAAACAGTTTTGGTTTTTTTGTTGTTTTTTTGTTGTTTTTTTGTTTGTTTGTTTTGTTTTGTTTTGTTTTGTTTTTTTCTGGTAACACCAGTCTATGCAGCATATGCCTACATTCTATAGTAGTTACTATTATCATTATTTATTAAAATTACTTAATTTGGATTTAAGTCCACACGTGCTGCACTGCAAATTTACTCCATATAAATCCATCCAACTTTTTACAGATCTGAAAAGAGTTTCTAACTGTTACAAATGGGTTTTAAGTAGGATTTAAATCCTTTCCTACACACTAAAAGCACAGACTGTCTCCAAGGCTGCAAAAATCCAAATGGATTGGAAAATTCAGCAGGTCAAAAAGCATTGTAGCTATCCTTCTCAGCTTTCTCTGTCCAGTTAAATCTTCTGATATGTGTAATCTGAAATATTGAGGTAAAGTATTAGAATTCGCCATCCCAGGGAAAAAAAAAAAAAAGAAAAAAGAAATAATCTCCTATAAAGGTTTGAGCATCAAATTTTCCAAAATAGATGTTTGTTCTACTTAAAGCAGAATGTCTGTGGTGCTCAAGTAGACAAAATAATAAATGGCCTTTGTGGAGCTGAGGCGTTTAATCAACAGCAAAAATTGTTTGCTGCAAGCGTACTCCTGCACCACACACATTATTGCTATCAAGAGGACAGTTTCATACATGAACATCTTACAGGAGACACAATTTTTCTTCCTTTTGTGAAGGTTTGGAAGAAATGTGATATGTTTCTGCCACTCTTTTCCTGACACTTTGAAACGATGCTGACATCAAGAATGTAGCTCACTCTGGATAAATAAGAAGCCACACAGTCCATAAACAACACTGAGAATAAATTTCTGATATCAGGAGAGGAAAAGTTATTTTCTAGCGGTGCTTTGCCCAGTGAATAGGACACTGGGAAGGAAAAGGAGAAACATACGTTGTTTCTCCAGTGTTTACGACATGTTTTAATTCTGAATTACTGTGTGACTTAAAGTTTAGATAGAAACATAGGATTTTGTTCCTTCTTCCACTCTCCTACTGTTTGTCCTTTTTCTCTCTTTAAGCTCTAAGGCCTTATATGTCTTCACGTGCAGTACCTAAAACCACACTACTGAATACCTCTAAGAATTACATCCTAAGTATGCTAACATTCCTATGAGTGAAGCTCTAGTGGGGTCAGACTAGAACTTCTTCATACAGAAGATCTTTTGAAGGTTAAAGCTGATATCTGTAAAAAAACCCACCACAACAACAAACATCACCTTCGCTGCTTTTTCAAGTGTTTGCTTTCATCTGTAAATACCTTGCAGTATGACTTCCCATCAGTATGTTTACAATGCATTTACTGTAGATATTATTCCTAAAATAAACATTGATGGAAGCTGAAAAAAAGACCCCTTGAACTGCACCATTCTGCACTATATACTGTGTTCAATATTCGGGAGAGGCTTCAGTCTGTTTTTTCTACATCTCTCCTTAAAGCCAAACAAATTTTAAGTACATCTAGCTTTTGGTAGTTAACAGGAAAGGAAGTCCTAAGAAAAACAATCTACAGTGTAAACAACTTCCTTATTTTTAGATTAAGCTCAAGTATCTCTGTTGCAGCATTATACTTTCGAACTGAAAATTGCTTTTATGGCATTCTACTCAAGGCAAAGATCAAGCACTGCAGTAATGTCTTACCCATAAGTCAAAAACCCACTTGAGTAATTCATAGATGGAATATGCAGAAAAAGGTCATCAGAGTAAAAGAAGTTAAGATGACAGCATAATTGATGGATTGAAGTGCCTATTGAATTACCTAAATAAGTGGAAAAGCAACTCACAAGTGATTTAAAAGGAGTCTGTATACTGACGTGTTATGCAAGGGAACTCTTACGAATTCCAGTAGAAATCACTGAATCATAGAATGGTTTGGCTTGGAAGGGACCTTAAAGATATTATACTTCCAGCCTTCCTGCCATGGCCAGGGATACCTTCCACTAGACTATGTTGCTCAAAGCCCCATCCAACCTGTCCTTGAACACTTCCAGGGATTGGACATCCACAGCTTTGCTGGCCAACATGTTCCAGCGCCTCACCACCCTCATGGTGAATAATTTCTTCCTTCTATCTAGTCTAAATCTATCTTCTTCCAGTTTAAAGCCATTACCCCTGGTCCTATGTCCGGCTTTCTTGTAGGGCCCCTTTAGGTACTGGGAGGCTGCTATAAGGTCTTCCCAGAGCCTTCTCCAGGCTGAACAACCCCAACTCTCTCAGCCTGTCTTCAAAGAGAGGTGCTCCAGCCCTCTCGTCATCTTTGTGACCCTCCTTTGGACTCAATTCAACAGGTCCATGTCCTTCTTATCTTGGAGGCCCCAGACTTGAATGCAGTACTCCTGTCATGGTCAGAGTAGAAGGGGAGGATCACCTCCCTGACCTGCTGGTTACACTTCTTTCGATGCAGCCCAGGTATGGTTGTCTTTCTGGACTGCAACCACACATTACCAGGTCATGTTGAGCTTCTTATCAACCAATACTCTCAAGTCCTTTTCCTCAGGGTTGCTCTCAAACCATTCTCTACCCAGACTCTATTTGTGCCTGAGATTGCCCTGACCCAGGTGCAGGACCTTGCACTTGGCCTTGTCAAACTTCAAAGGTTCACACAGGTCCACCTCTCAGGCTTGTCAAGGTCCCTTTGGATGGCTTTCCTTCTTTCTAGTGTGTCGACCATACCACACAGCGGGATGTCATAGAAATATTGCTGAAGGTACACTTAATCCCATTGTCCATGTTGCTGACAAAGATGCTAAACAGCTGCAATCCCAATACCACCTCCTGAGGAATGCCAGTCATCACTGGTCTCCACTTGGATATTGGGCCTTTGACTGCAATATTTTGAGTGTAACCATCCAGCCAATTCTTTATCTACCAAGTTGCCTATCCATGAAGTCCATGTCTCTCCAATTTAGAGAGAAGGATGTTGTGTGGGACAGTGTCACTTTGCATAAGTCCAGGTATATGATGTCAGTTGCTCTTCCCTTATCCACCAATGCTGTAATCCTGTCATAGAAGACCACCAGATTTGCCAGGCATGATTTGCCCTTAGCAAAGCCATGTTGTCTGTCACTAATCACCTTTTTATTTTCCATGTACCTTAGCATAGTTTCCAGGAAGATCTGCTCTATGATCTTGCTTGGTACAGAGGTCAGTCTGACTGACCTGTGGTTCCTCATGTCTTCCTTTTTTCCCCTTTTTCAAAAATGGGGGTTATGTTATCTGTTTTCAATCAGTGGGAACTTCATTGTACTGCCATGAGTTCTCAAATGTGATGGATAGTGGCTTAGTAACTTCATGTACTAGCTCCCTCCAGATTCACAGATGCACCTCATCAGGACCCATGGACTTGTGCCCTTTCAGGTTCCTTAGATCAGGTCACTTCTACATAAAAGTCTACATGAAACCATTAGAAATACCTGTCTAAAACCTTGTTTCTTAAAGATCTCCCTATTACTGAATGTATTATTAAATATATTAATGGTGAGGAAAGAAAAATAAAGATAATATGCCTGTATTTACATTTTTCAAAGTAATATTTATTTTTCGTTCCTTGCAATCTGGATGAGTTAATTCATTAAACCATTAGCTCAAGTGAGAGAAGCTTGTGACATCATTCAAAGACTTCTTACACATTGTAAGGTTATGTCTGTGCTACTGAATAAATGAGGGTAGGACACAGGCTGACAACCAGGTCAGAGGTCAAATGGTCAAACATAGGTTTGAGCCTACAGTACTTATGGTTAACCCACTCTATATGACATATTTGTTTTGGACAGAGCTAGTCAGAATAATTCATAATAGAGCCAGGAATAAAGATGACAATTTAATAATGCATATGACTGAGGTCCAGAGGCCCAGCTCATTCCTAACTCTCTTATTTAACAGTAGAGGTGTGGCTCTGAGAGCCAAGAATTTCAGAAATTAAAATTCTGTAATAATAACAACAATTATTTTGTAGCATTCTACCCAGATCTATTCAGGAAAATAGGGCAGATTTAAGGAAATGTTTCACTCAAGAACTACCTTAGAAAGCAGGATGAAAGTTGTATCAGGTTTGGATCCCCCATTCTATAGGATCCTACAACACATACCAGAAGCATTTGTTACCACAAACACCACCCTGTAGTCTTATGCCAGACCTTCTGATACTCTAAATTTTACTGTTAGTGCACCCCTGTTTACTGTGGGCTAGGCTGCAGGTATGATACTTCAGATATTTTGAACTGAAAACCACAATCCTGTGTGGACATAACCTATCTACTCTCTAAGGAGCTAGTCCTAATAAATGGATATGAGCCATTTTGTGCTTCATGGACTTAAATCCAAGGATTCACTCCCTGAGCAATATAATGTATTTTTAAGAGCACAAAATAAATCTTTTAGCTAATGCCATAGGAGAGTCAAACACCTATTTTACATCCCAAGACATTCACTTCGCAGGAGCAGGTCAGATATTTACAGTGGCAATGCTGAATCTTTGTACCTTTTAGGAAAGTGCTAGCCAAGCATGCTTAGAAAGGCAAAACATTTTTTTTTTTTTAATCTGAATAAATGCCTCCACAGCAGGTATCTTCTTCTGAGCTAGCCACCTTCAAAAATCTTTATTGTCAATAGATAGAAATAAGCAGTTCAATTAATCTGAAGAGATGTACTTTAGGATGTGATAAGCTGCTTTCTAGAAGATCCTTTACTTTCTCCATTGAGTATGAATAAATCCCATGCAGACTGACTCAGCTTTTAGCTGAGAAAATACTAACTCATGTATTGAAAACAGAATGGACTTGGGCACTGTTTCAGAGTGTTCAATGGCAAAAGCATTAAGGTTTTTTGTCTTTGTGCTTAAATTATTTTTGTTATATTTCACCATTTTCCTAAAGTTAAGAAAATGGCATCCACAACAGTGTCTGCATGCAGAGTGTTATAAAATGTTCATATAGTATGAGGTACTATTCTTTTCAGTATTGTTAAAGGAATAATTTTATTAAGACAAGATGTGTTTGTGCTATTTTACTTTATATTTCAGGCCTTGTTTAAAATAATATACATTACAATTCATAGTGAATATTCTACTTCAGGGGACCTTTCTGAATCTCAAGTATCCTTTGAATGGGAGAGGTTTTTTGGTAACTATTGTAATTATCAATATGTGGAGATGGTAGTTCTATTATTATTGTCATTGTCATTGTTATTATTAATATTATAATTATTATTGTTGTTGTTGTTGTTAAAGTTAACCAACGCATATATTTTCTGTTTCAAAAATATCTTCCAACCATTTCATTGAGAAGCTCTCATTCAAGAAACTCTTATAAACAAGACCCTTGGATGAAATAGACAACTCATAAAGAGAAGTTAGGACTGAATAGGCTGAAACGTTAGTATTTGGTACATTTCTGGTAGCCCACGAAATGAGAAAAGTTGTTTGATTTTTCTGACTTCCTGAAATATGCTTTTTGATGTACTTAATGTTTTACAGTTTGTCTGCTTGCTGCCTTGCATTTTTTTATTTGTTCATTTGGTCCGTGGTTTCCTTTTCAATGACTTTTCTGAAAATGGATTGAGACTTGTAATTACAGGAGTGTGAAATTTTTTAAGAGAGTAGGATTAGTTAAGTTGTTACACTTCTAATAAAATGTTTTGTTTTGTCAGTAGGACACGTGAGTGGGCAATAATTTAACATTTTATATATCTAAGTTAAGAAATATCCTTAATCCAGAACAGCTGAAGCTGGGCTGCCAAAGATCGTTATAGACAGTGATTAGAAAGTGGTACATACTGTAAATTGATGTAGCTAAATGCATTACAGAATCATAGAATCACAGAATGTCCTGAGTTGGAAGGGACCCACAAGGATCATCAAGTCCAACTCCTGTCCCTACATATGGCAACCCCACAGTTCACACCATGTGTTAGAGAGCCTTGTCCAGTCTCTTCTTGAACACTGTCAGGCTTGGGACTGTGACACCTCCCTGGGGAGCCTGTTCCAGTGCTCCACCACCCTGAGTGAAGAGCCTTTTACTAGTGTCCAACCTAAACCTCCCCTGGCACATCTTCCTGCCATTCGCTTGAATTCTGTCGTTGGTTACCAGAGAGAAGAGATCAGCACCTGCCCTTCTTCCTCCCCTTGTGAGAAAGCTGTAGACCACAATAAGGCATCCTCTTAGTCTCCTCTTCTCCAGGTTGAACAAACCAAGTGACTTTAGCTGCTCCTTACACAACTTCCTCTCCAAACCGTTAATTAACTTCATAGCCCTCTTCTGGACACTCTCCAGTAGCTTAATATCTTTTATAGCCTGTGGTGCCTGGAACTGCACACAGTGCTCCAGGTGAGACCGCACCAGTGCAGAGTAGAGCAGGACAATCACCTCCCTCACAGAATCACAGAATGTTAGGGATTGGAAAAGACCTTGAAAGATCATTTAGCCCAATCCCCTTGCCAGAGCAGGAACACCTAGATGAGGTTACACAGGCAGGCATCCAGGTGGGTTTTGAATGT
>VWYH01008689.1:46178-100803 GCA_013399365.1 Pampusana beccarii
TTCCTCAACCTATACTGGAACCTGGGGTTGTTCCTGCCCAGATGCAAGACTGTACACTTGCCCTTTTTATATTTCATTAAATTTTTCCCCTCTCAACTCTCCAGCCTAGCTAGGTCTTACTGAATGGCAGCACAGCCTTCTGGCGTGTCAGCCACTCCTCCTAGTTTTGTGTCATATAGCCTCGAGTGGCTATAGAATAGAATAGATTATTTTCAGTTTGAAGGGACCTACAGTGATGGTCTCGTCAAACTGCCTAATTATATTTTGTTATCACAGTACATGCTAGTATGCTGGATTTTTTTGTTATTTATCTATGAAGCAGTCTTGACAATACTTAAATTCAATAAAGGTGAAAGCAACAGTGAAATATACTTTTAATTTACCAAGATACTGTTCCAAGATAATTTTTAAAAAATCATGTACATGTGCTACGTTTCAGAGGCAGTGAAATCTATTTACATTAATTACTAGACCGCAGCAAGCTTGAAGAACACAAAGGAATGCTTATCTGAGAAAATAAAGTGGTTAATATACTTTCATAAAAACACAATACCAAGCACACTATAAAAGCTGGATATTAGGGACTTTCAGTAAATGGAGCTGTATTATCTTCTCAGACTACCATTAAGATTCAAAGATACCTTCAGAGGATTTTCACTGATTGTGACAGTGCCTCAGTATAGGAAACTGATTACACTGCATTATTTACTTTTCTCACGTTAGAAACAGCAACCAAACACAAAAATCAAATCTCATTCTTACCAGATTTAGTACTGAAGTTACAATCTTTCATATTTTTATTGTAGTTCATTGTTACAGCTGAAAGCATTCTCTACCCGTTTAGCATTAAAACTAAAGTGCTTTGAAATTAATGAGCCAGAATGAAGCTCAGACCTTACAAGGTTAATTTAAGCTTGTCCTACCCCGTGTTTTCCTGGAGTTTTACATTATGCAAATTGCAGGTGATGATGTGAAGCTGACGGAAAACCCATAAGACATGAAGCCAGGTCACAGCTGTGGAAGAAAAATTAGAAGAGCCGGTGATCAGAGGAAATGACCCTACCTTGTCTTTCTCAGCAACTCATGCAACTTTTCTTCCTTCTAATGTGAGTTTTTGCAGAGCTGTTACTTTTATCTCTTCAATGAGATTATTTGAGACATAAGCTCCTTTAGAGCTAAAAAGAAAAGATTTCTCCAGAAAGACAGAGGGGAAAGAGAAAAGAAAGAAGAAAAAAAAAAAAAAGAAAGAAAAAGAGGAAAGAAAAACTATGGTGCTTTAAACTCTCGATTGGATTCCTACTGACTAAAGTGCCTTGTACTTTATTCTCTGTATAGATGGTTCATTATATAATCACATTGCATTTGAAAAAAGATATTTTAACAGTAATTATTCTGTCATTCTGCATTACCACTGATGCCACAGAGAAAAGACATGAGGAAAAAAACAACAAAACTAAACAAAAAACCTGAACTGACTCAGTGCACATCTCATATATTTCAAAACACTTTGAAGATATGTTTACCTCACCATGTGTGTGTTTTGTAGCTGTACCACAGTATTTTTAAAGTTGTTTTGAAAGAACATTTCTTACATTTTAAGCACTCTGTGTAGTGTACTGGCATTAGGTATATATATAATATGCATAGATGTAGTTATAAATTAAGTATATGTGGTGACAAATTAAATGTGAAATATTATTATAAATTTATTTAATATTATGTTATTAAAATAATAAAGCATTACAAATTATTTGGGTTTTTTTCTCATATCTGGAAATTTAATATCTGAACATTCACAAATAACAGTAAAAAAATTGAAGAAAGGCTGGCATTGTTTAAGACAATAAACGGTTCAGAGCATAATAATACTGGTTTGGCTATATTTGTCATCATTAAACACTACTTTTAATTCCCATGTATTTGTGCAAAAAGTGCTATAGAGACTAGGGTGGTGTTGATGAACCTTTTTCACACTTTGTGCCAATATTTCTCTACCTCCATCTGCTCTTTATTCAACCTTATCTCCTTCTGCTCCTTACAGCCTCTAGGCTATATCCTTATCTTTTAGCTGATGCTTTGAACTCTTCCTATAGCCAGCCACTGCTTGCTGGACAGTGTGAGTAGCAAAAGCTCCATAGCAGCCAAAAGAGACCAGATATCTCAAGCCCTATTTGCACACCATTTGCAATAGCGATACATATTACTGCTTCGCCATCCGTGTCATATCATCAGTTCTAGAAAAATTCTGCCTCTGCAGGCCTAAAATCCCTAAGGCACTTCCTTCTGTTTTATAGACATATAATCCCTTTCTTCCATCAGCATGGAACAAATGTTTACCCCCGCTGTGCTACTTCAGCTCCCCAGGCCAGTGCAGGGAATGAGAGATGGTTTCAAAATCTTCACAGTGTGCTCCTGCTGGATGTAGAGATGAGTGGGATTGGTCAAGTGCTGTGCTTCTCTGTGGGAAAGATGAAATCTTCTTGTGTATGTCACCCTTCCTATAAGCATATTTTAAAAATGCTTTCATAAGCAAGGCTCATGCATTTAAACCATGTAGAGGTACGAATGAATTAGGTGAAAATGTGATGTGCAAACCAAATACTTTATATTGCTTATAGCTCTTATACACATACCTTGTAAGCGCCTCTTACTCTTGGGACTGCCTATTTCAAACTCAGAGTCTGTACCTTCATTACCTGTTTTTACATTTTCTTTTTGTAGTCTGCTATTCAGTGCACTGCATGCCAGAGCTGTTTGACACATCCCACAAAAGGTCTCTGTAGCAGTAGAGTCCAGTGCTCTGTTTTGCATAGATAAAATATTTTCCCATTGCAAGCCACGGTGCATTCATCAGGCTTGCTCTAAAAGCTAAATCTCTTTCTTCTTCCTTGGCTTCTACACTCACACTGAAAAGTATCATAATCAGAATGATTCAAGGGACACAAATCCTATTATTGGTTATTAATTATTGAAGCCTAGGCTAGAAGCAATATTGTCTCTTTCTCCCCCTGGAGTCGCTCAGCTGAGCTGTGTTACATGCAGCAGGCCTGCGACAGCTTCTCTAGCTGCTCTACCACAGGAGAAAGAGGAGAGAGACCCACAGATCTGCAAACAGGGGAGATTAGATCTGCCACATGGACTCTGTACAGCTGGTGTGGATTTTCCATGAGTGGATCTGTGTGTCATGTTCTGCAGGTGGCTAACCTGTAAGATCCAGTCAGCACGCATTGCAGAGCTACGTCCCAGCAGTTGCTGTGTCACGTAGTCAGACCTTAGCTACTATTTGGAACTAATTTTATTTTTTGTTCTATGAACCCACAAAATATTTTTTCCTGACAAGGTTGGAGAAGCTCTTGGAAATGATCTCCCAAATGCCTGGCAGCTTTGCAACTCCTATTCAGGAGCAAATGTCTTGTGTGATCTTTCTATTTTAAAAATGGCTTTGTTTTGTTTTTGTTGTTCCCAGAAGAATTGTACAGACATCCCCTTTCACTGCTCATCTTATTTTATAATGAAAACACTGGGTTTCCATGTCTCTAAACACTTCCTATAGTTGAGGAACGGCTTTTATTCAATGCACCAATTTGTATTTTGACATTGTGCTTGATATTCTTTGTGCACAGAAAATACTTTCTTACACAGCCTTCTGTACAAAAGATTTAAGTGTTTTTGTTGCTGCTGTTCTGGTTTTCATGTAAGGAACTGTTTTTCATTTCAAAGACACCACACCAAGATCGAATTGATATACTTATGGCAAAAGATATTGTATTTCCTGTGAGCAATTATGGAAGGAATAAAATTTAAGACAAAGAGCTGTGAGAGTCTGGGAAAACTCACACAGTAGAGAGATTGACTTTTAAAGCAGAAAAATAAAGTGTTACATATTCCACTTGCATGTGATAGTGGAGCCTAATTAAAGTCAAAAGGAAAAAAAAAATATTGAAAGTAATGTGTTTGGATTAGACCAACTAGAGACTACACAAAGTCAAATGACAGATTAAGACATGAAATAAGAGTGATTGTATCATTGGCAGCATCACCCTCATGAAAAAAAGTTAGCCTTTAATTCAACACAGATATCTACCCTAATTCTTCTGTGACAAAATACACATTTCCCATGCACAAGCACCAACATAAAAAGCATCTCACAGAAAATGACACATTAGGAGAATATACTGCAGAGTGGCCTGGACCAGGATATGAAAGTCTTGAAATGCCCTTCCTGTTGCATAAATCAATTACTAAATGAACAATTTTTAAACTTCTGACTTAACAGATAGCTTCTGTCGTTTAAGGACCAATGAAGGCCAAATACTATTTTACAGAAATTCTTCTGAGGTATAAACGAAAAAGTAATCAGCCTAAGCATGCTGCTTGACTTATCTTAGATCTGTTTTTTGTATTGTTCTGCACTTTACACAATTATTCCTCCTTGGTAGTATCATAACCCGCTTCTCACAGGCATACATGATGTGCTTTTACATCTTCAAAGACAGATTTCACTTTTTATAATCCTGTAGAAATGCTGTATCCTCATATAGTATTTTGGACTCAAAACATAGTCTCCCTCTACTCCCTTCTTCTAAGTCCCAGAGATTTTCACCACTTCTATCACTGAATCTAACTACAGACTGACTCCGAAGCTGGGTTTGCTCACCTGTATTCAATGCATGCTAATCCTTTCTGGATGTACTGTGAGAAGCAGTGGACGAAACACTGCAATATGCAGAATCCTTCATTACAACATATGATATCGAACTGATAATAAACTTATTTGTCATGTTAGTTAACATCATTCATCCCTTCCTCAAACTCTCACTGAGGTCAGCATGAAGAAAATGGAATGAAATTGGAACTTCACAATCAGACAATATTTATTTTTTTCACAGCATTAAGAATCACATTTCACTGAAATGTAGTTAATGACACTGTGGTTTGTTATGGTAGTGAAAAAAACCTCCCCTTTTCTTTGTAATACCAATCCCTAAGTTAGTGATAATAAATAACCATCACAGTCTGCTAACTTTTATTCTTCACTGTTTTACAGTAATTGAACTGCTCTGATCAATAGTTCACTGTATTCAAACAACTTTATGATGTTGTACTCTTCTCCACTATCAGGTTCTACTAAAGATAAAAATAATAATTTATTATTTATTTCATATTGCTTCTTCCATCTAAACTATTATTACAGTCTCGTATCTGGAAAAAAATAAATACATACATATACACGAACACACAAAAAAAGAAAAGACTAAGCTGGATGATCTTACTGATTTGGTGAATTGACTTGGCTTCATAACTAAATACTTGACAAACACGTTGAAATAATAAGAGAGGTAAATATTATCTATGTTTTCACGAAGAAGTATTACAAGTAAAATCTTAGCATATTCCCTAATTTCTAAGGCCTAAGTATGCTGGTACTGGCCATATGAGGTTTTGGTCAAAATCATTTTGTATCATTTATGTGCAAAAACAAACGGGAGCAAGTTCGTCATTGGCCAACTGAAGCATAATGTCTGCACTCCCATTGGAAAAAAGGAGAGGAAAAGCATTGAAAAGCACATTTTATATTTTCCACCCCTTGTTTAAGAACATGCTAGGTTCAAGCTCTTTGGGGCATACTTTCTACAGAGAACAGAGGCACTATAACTGACTTCCCAATGAACTCTCCCTTCTTCACATTGATTTTGCAAGAGACTCAGAATTCTACATTGAATTATGTTTTTCAACACAGGATTTCTGAGTTAGTAATAGTTTTCTCATGACTTACACGAGTGTAAATTATTATACCAGGGGATATAATATATAGGAGGATGAGGCTGCTAACTTAATTAGTTATAGATATGCATGGCTGCAAGTGAATGGACATTTTTGTCCCTTTTTTTCCTGCTTTCACCAACTAGTGCAAAATTGGCTTTACATTGATATACCCTCATGTACAGCAATAGCTTCAGTGTGTGGAAATAAGCATCTACAAAACAGAACAAATTCACATTACAGGAGAAAAGCAGCAGTTAACTTTTCTCTATGCTGATGAACTTTGGCAAATAGGCTGAAAAAAGTCCTCAGAACTCATAAGCTGATTGGAGTTTGACCCACAAACTCACTTTGCATTAAAAGTTTGGTTGTGTTCACTAAGGCTTGCATAAAAATGTCAGCTAAACAAATTTGGAAACAGTGAACAAGCAACTGATGGAAAATTAAAGCTTAGTGTCACCATGGGAGCTTTAAGAACTGCTGAAATGAAAGGAAATGCTAGTTTAGAGCTCCGTGTCCCCATTTATTCTTGAACTGTTTTATACAGTGTGAGAGTGTGAGGTGTATCTTCAAGGATGACTAGAAGGCCACGTGACAGGGTGAGATGTATTAAGGAGTTGAGAGGGAGAGTTCGTTGAACAGAGAACTGACTACTACATATGGTGGTCTGAGAAAAATTCTTTTGAAGTAAGCTGGGTAGAGAAAAAAACTATATTCTATGTTGTTCCCTGAAAATATGCACATTCTTTCTTCCTTTCAACATGTTGTTGTTTTACCAGTGATATAGAGTCACGAAAAGAAATAATCAAATAAAGACAAATCCTGTGTTGTGACTAATCAGAGAGTACCATGTGGAAAGGAAGGTTTGTGTCTCTATAGGAAAAGAGAAGCAGGAGCACCCCTGAACTTGTTCAGATTGAAGATCTGGATGTTCATGCAAGCACAGCAAGACAAGTACTGAAACAAAAATCCCCAAAACTTTTGGCTTCCCGAAAGGAAAAACTCTTTCTAAAATAAGAAAGGAATAAAATATCTTGTCAGCGCAGGGTGGAAGGGGAAAAATTGCATTCTACTGAGGAAAGCCCTTGTTTCTACTTTTAATTGCCTGGCCCTAGTATAGTGGAAGAGGCTTCTCATAAACCACAACTGTTGTGAAGATTTGTCTGTTTATCTGGAAATTAGTAAAGAGAAGATTCCTATAGTCTTAGATCCATACTATTTTAACCCAAAGCTGAAGCCTGTAAGAATAAATGTCATAGTTTTTATCTCTCAGCAGCTTACCCTAAAATTATGGCAATCAATGCTGTAACCCACAAATGGTTTTCCACATACATGCTGGCATCTGAGAGTTTCATAGCTATCTAGAGGCATCTAACAGATTATACAGAAGGCAGAGAATATCCACGGCCAGCTGGAGGCTGCTGAGGGTCAGCTGGAGTCTACAGGACGTACCCTAGTGCCTTTCAAAACACATCTCATGTTTATCAGTAAGCACTAAATCACCTCTTTCATTGTCATTGGATACCCTATCACATTAAATGCATTAAATCACATTAAAAGTTGTCTATGTTGTAGTTACCTGATTTCAAATGTCTTAACCTTGATTCAAATCCCAACCCTTATACTTGTGACAAATCACAGAAGCTGGCAGCTCAAACCCGGGTATTGCTCTAAACATGCATTTTCAGTAATGTCTTCTGCTTATGCATGAGCTTTACTGGACACAACACTACTATACCTAACCATACTGGCTAGTTGTAATTACAAAGTCCTAGTTACTGGTGCAGCTCTGGGTGAAGAAAATGTGTGTGGAGTAAGGCATACAAAACTGTCAGAGAGAGAAAGACATTTGGATGCTCTATCTGAAGTGAGAGTGCTCAGTGCTAGATAGTTTTTCTTGAAATGTTGTGTCGACAACAGGACAAGCAAGCCTTTTTAATTTTTATTCAGCTCAGGTGCTTTAATTTATTAGTAAGATATTCTGAAAATTGCCCCATATCATAAGCTCTTATGCAGACTTAAAGTTGTTTAAAGGTTGACTTCTTTTTTTTTGTCTTTGTTGTGCTAAGTTTAAAATTGGGCAAGAAGTAGAAGCTCTTGTGATCTGACTAAAAGGCTGAATTTTTATTTGTGCAAAAGAAAGCTGTCACTAATAAAGAGCTTTCATTGTTTATTATTTTCCATAATATTGCTTTCTATTATCTTCCCTACTGTGATTCCAACTCAGTGATTGAGTCATAACTACAGCATATGTAATGAAAAAGAACAAGTCATAAACCACGAGGCTGGACAAAAAGCCGCCAATCTCCCAAATGCCCTATCCAAACTTAATTTCAGTCTTCATAGGCTATTTTGGTTCATGAAGTGAACTTCAGTTAAAGAAGCATAAAACCACCTCAAATTGGCCTCTGATGTAATGTCTATTCTTATGAGGGACCGTACTTTCCAAAGAAAAGGAGCTACAATAAAACATACAGGAAAAAAAGAATATCTAGACTCAAGTTCTGCCCAAGTTGTTTTAAGACAGTGGTGACCTCACAGCAAATTCAGACACCTGGAAAGCTACAAAACCATCTCAGACCTTTTAAAGATTTTAAAGATACTATGAATAACTTAAAAGAGCAGAAGCGGAGACTTTTTTTTAATTATTATTTCGTCGTTTTGTTCTATTTCACCCTAAAAAAACACGTTATTTTGGTATAAAAACGGTGGAGTTTGGTTGGTTGGTTTTGTTTTGTTTTGTTGATTTTGTGTGTGTGTGTTTTGCTTGTTTGTTTTTAATGTTTTTATTTAAGCTAAGGCTTTTCCCAAAATACAGCATGTTTAAAAAAGATAGACAAATTTGAAATCTATACTGCTTTGAAATTTGGTCCATTTTTTTGAAACACCCTGTAGTACGCTTTATGTGTGCTTTTAAGTTACAAATGACACTCTTAATAAAAACTTCAGAGATTTGTGGCTAAATGTACTTCCATATTAATTTTTATGTATTTCCAAAAACTACACTTTTCTAAAATTATCTATTCCTCATCTGTCTTACACAGAATTTTAATTGAAAAACAATGCATTTGGCAACTCAATCAAATCCAAGCTCACCTGATTGTAACCCGAAACTAGCACCATCAAACTGATGTTATTGTATCACCTGAAAATCACTGACATGAGATCGTGAAAGTAAAACCTGCAGACTATGGTTGCTCTGAACTGAATTAATTAGTAATTAATTAAGTAGCACTGTGGCAACATCCAGTGTACTTTTTGAAGTGTCTACAATTCCAGGAAGACTTTGTAAATAAAAAGATTTTCAAATTCCAGCTGAGCTCGTCTGTTTATGACCACATGCTGTACTGTTTTTCTCTTCATGACCAAATATATTTCTACATGAAGAAAAGCATAACAAATTTGCATGAGACACTGATATAAAATGCAAAGTTCTAGCTCATCCAGTCTTGTGGTACTGGTACATTTGAAATAGAGAACAATAATTGAAAATAATCTTTTAACAAAATAGTTGAACTGATTTAACTTTATTTCTAGTAACTTGTTTTCAATTACGGAATCAAAATAGGAATAAGACAATTAGTAGTTAGTTATTCCATTTATTTTTATATTCTTATATAGCATTTATTTACATTATTTTGTCACACATCTATATAATTCTTGTTTCATTTACCAAAACGTGGTGGCATTTGAATATACACTTGAGAATACTCCAACCCAAATCACTGCAACAAAATAGAGCAAGCATGCCAAAGCACCATTCACTGAACAGTGGAGGCTTCATAAGGAACCAAATAAATAGCTAAATAGTACATACATAAGGAAGCAAATAAATACAGTAAATTTAAAAAAAAAAAAAAAAAGTCTGTGAAGAGTAGTAAGTACCCCTCCATATACATATCTTTTTGTAGGTAGTACTTGGGGATGTGCTAGGCATTGTCAGACATAAACTGGTATATTGTATGAACAGGGTCAGCTAATACAGACAGAACAACTGTGTGTATGAGCAAGTGCAATGTAGGTTAAACTTTTCCTCAATCCTGCACTGCATAGTGGCTACGGCAAAATAGTTATAACTACTGACAAAACTCATGTCCTGGGTAAATGAATTGTTTTCAGTGCAGTTTCCTCGGGGAAAATTTTTGTCAGTGATCTGTTTAATTATTTTTTTTCTTCTTCTTTTAGTAATAAAATGACATATTAAAAACAAACAAACAAAACAACCCATGTGTTTGAACTATGGCTAAAGAAATAATTTCAGGAATCAGTAAATGTAAAGCATTCAGCAAAGTGTTATGCTCACCAGATTGTGTAGTTAAGTCTGAATCTAGTCTAGTCGGCATTATCACAAATCAGAGTGTTCTTAAAAGTAACGATTCCTAAATGTTTTGAATGTAATTCTTCTATTCTTGTTGTTGTTACTGTTATTATTATTAGAATCAGTCCCACTAGTTCTGTTGGGGAATAATGAACTATTCAATATTAGCAAAACTCGTTGAACTGCTTGTTCATGTACATTCCCACTGACTATACAAAATGACAGCATATGTTCAGTGTTTGGTGGTTTTAACTGTATTTATATATTTTAAATGCTATTCTTATTGGGTTTTTGCTAGTTTTACACATAAATAAAGTTACTATTTGACCTGAAAGGCTTCTCCTATCTTCATCTTCTCGATTACAGCAATCTGAGAATTTTATTGAAGCAATTTATAAACGCTGAGGCTTTTATAACACAATACAATGTTCAGTTTAGACAGTTTGCCTTTATTGCTTTAAGAATACAGTTATCTTATTCTTCCCTAAAGGAGACACATAGGAAGATGGATGAACTATCAAATAGAATTAAGGAAAATGCTATTGCATCATGCAGTGCACAAAATACAGATTTTCCTAATAAACAGTCTACCAAGAAGTTAAACAAATAATTTGATCAGAAAATGAAAATACCCAGCGATGTTCCTTTCTCAGTCTTCCTCTCTGTCTTGGTATTTCTTTCCATCTCTTGGACACCTTGCGTGAAGCTGACAAGTACGTTAAAATGTGTTGTTGTTTTTTAACTTTAGTCTGCCCGATTACTTTGCCTGAAGCTTTAGAGGGCTTAAAAGGGCATAGACCTTTTGTTAAGTCTATTCCCAGTAATGAATTTCACCTTTTCACTCGGAAAACAAATATGAGGTTTAAAACCTGGAGTGGGTAAATGGAATTTGATAGACTTCCATGCATCTCTAAGGCTCAGAATAAAAGCACTAGACATAGGTAAGACAGCACTAAGATTGTTTATACCACTAGTGAACTTAGGATATGCAATATTAATGCATCTGGAACCTTAATTCTGATAATTTAGTTTGATATTTGTGTTAAAATAGGCCTCTTAATCAATTGCAAATGTTCAGTGTAATGCAAAACCTCCAAATGGTAGTAGCATTTGAGTGTCTGGTAAAAATCATGGCTGTCTTAACATAAGATAAATCCGTAGCTGCAGTACTGCTAACTCCAGTTTCCTTTGAAAACTCTTTCTTAAAATAAAAACTTGCATGTGCTTTTGAAGAAGCACACTCTTAGTCTTTAGAAATCACTCTGCATTTGACCTGACTTTTTTGAAGTCAGTACAGAAAAGGATAAAAAAAAGGTGTTTTTCATGTTCTGTCATTAAACACAGTATTTTCTTTTCTTTACCTGCCTCCTTCAAAACCTAAGAAATCTTACATCAGCTAGTCTGCTGCACCAGAGTTACAATAAATGGAAACTTAAATGCTTTGACTGAAACCATCTGTCCTGTTCTGTGCAAAACAAGGGAATCCCTGTGAGCTGATGAGATCTTATTGCTATATTTAATTTGTCACGCACTAAGGGGATGTGCATAGAATGCGACTAAGTTTAAGGTTAGGTATTCAGGGTGCCTTTTTTCTGAGACTCTACAGTTGACTGGAGATTGTTCTCCTTGCTTGACAGCAGCCCAATTCTCTTAGCATTGAAATTAATCAGAGACTTTCATTTCAATGAATGAGTGCTGGAGTAAACTGTCTGTTGGCCAAGTTACATCTTCAACAAGGATTTAACTTCCATTATTTAAATACTTTTGTTAATTCCTCTCAAGTCATCAGAAGTTGATTAAGGTCAGTAACCCTGCAGAACAACATAGCTGTAGTCTGCAAACTACAGTTTATTATTACAGTAGTACACATCTACAATTTGCTGCTATAGACTACAAATACTGGTGACAGTAGCAATCTCTCTTCCATGGCTATATGAGTAATTATCACATCCCCCAGCTATTACCAGGACCATGGAAAAGGCCTGATAAGCTTTAACCACGATGAAACTAGGAAAAATGTTGATATAACCCATGGTTGCCTTGCAAAGTGCCTAAGACCTCAACAGCAGAAACCTCGGAAAAATATTTGTTTTCTCTTTATCTGGTATGCCTGAGATGGGCAGCACGAGAGACAGCTGGCATTTTTTCTTCAAGCTTTATGATTATCATGCTCGAGGAAGGTAGTCAAGGTTCAGCACCCTGCTTGACTGTATAGAGAAGATCCTGGAATCTCCAGCATGCCTGGGGAAGGATCTATATAGACTGTAGCTACTCTCTGTGGCAGCTCTCCTAAATGTCTCTTTAGAGCAAAACTATATAGACATCTCATTCCTGGTTAGTACAGGTAGCTTCCCACCTCTGAAGCCTACCATGAAATCAGGAATCTACTTCGGTCTATGCACAGTAGAGCAAGGAGGGTATCTGGAGTCTGAATCTGGGAACAGGAGTATATGCAGAAATCCCACGCATCTGTTTGAAGACTAGACTAATATCTCATACTGGTCCAGCTTGATTTCAGAAACCACTAAGCCAATGTTCCTTATAGAGATTTGCAATTCTTTCATTTTTTATGACAATTCTAAGTGTAAATATAAACTTAAAGATATAAAAACAGAAGGGATAGGAAATACAGCAGGTGGCAAACAAGAGACCATGTACAGTGAAGAGAGAAAGAAACTTTTAAAGATTATTTTTTTTTCCTCAAAACTAATGTGGAGATAGATAATCATCTAAGAGTTATTTATCTTGAGTTGTCTTACTATAGGAAACGAGATCAAAATAGTCTAAAGATGTCACATTCTGCATGTCATTGTGAAAAGAGAAAGCAGGATGAATTTTCTTCCCGCGTTTTTATTAGCATTTTTTTTTCTGTAGCAGAAGTGACACACATTTTACTTTCTTCAGAATAACAGATCTCTGATATAAATCATACTTAATAGTTTCCTAAGGGTTCTAATTCTTTGTTTCAAGTCAATGAAACTTGAGTAAATGCTTCAGTGAAAGTGTTCTTTCTCTTGCCATCAAACAAAGAATTTAACAGCCCCATTTCCTGGGAACATTTTATCTCTGTATCACTTCATGTTGCCTTGGAGGTGAAAAAAAAAATAAAAAAAAATTAAAAAATCAGGTAAAATTGAAAAATGAAAAGTGCTAACAGTTATGTAAATATAGTAAGATACTATGCTGATCTTGTTTTGTTTGCTTTAGCCCTCAGGATGCCTTTACCAACAACAATGAAATCTTATTCCTTAACACCATTCTGCAAAGGAAACTATGCACTCAGATAATGGCTAGATATCCACCGTGCTTAATAGCTTCTGGATTAGTCAAGGGAACAAACTACCAACATAGTTTGAAAACAAGAACACAAACATAAAACGAAGTTTATCATGTTTGTTGGGAGAGTTTGGCAGAAAATGGATGACAATAATGGTCTTTCAGAGATTTGCTCATTCATGTAATATATTAAAGAGTAAATATCCTCTCTGGAAAACAAACCTTTGAAATTATAGTTTACCACTCTGGCCACATTCTTCTTCTTATCTGTACTTGAAATAGAAAAGTAATTTTGATAATTCCAGCTATACAGTATCAGAATATGATAGAATACCAGGGAGTATTTCAAAATTACTATGTACTGGCTCATTCTCAAAATTGCTATGTACTGGCTCATTCTATTGCATGTCTTGACAGTATGGCAGAGATAGGATGAACTGAACTGTCCTAGATTAGGACACTAAACGTTTTTGATGTGCATCCTGAGCCAGCTATTGTAAATCTATTTAATTTTTGGTGCTTAAATCTCCTACTGTCACTTTCAGTCTACTTCCTCGTGCTGAGTATCACTTGACATCATAAATAGTTATTTTGAGGGCGAAACATCTGTGTATCTTGTACTTTAGTCTTTTACAGTGTTGCTCTCTTAGAAGCACAGGTAATTTGCAGCACTAGTTTAAAAAAATCGAGATGCAGCTCAGGGAGCAAGCAAGATATATTGGACCACCATGCAAGTTTATGTATCTCAGGAGACCCACCTGCACCCCAGGGAAGAGTAAAGGTGATTATATATGGCCAAAAATAAACAAATAAACAAACAAACAAAAAAAACCCAGAAAGATTTAGATGTGCAACTTGATTGCTAACTCTTTCCAGAAGAGTTAACTAGACACAAAGATCCATACCATTGCCTTTTTTGGGTAGAAGAAAACAAGTGGTGAAAAAAACCCTGTGTCAATACTGTTAGATTCCCCAGCTTGGAAGGTTACAGTTTAAAGTAGCCTTATGAGGTTAAAATTAATACATATAACAAGTAGTACAGATCGTTCTGTCTCTGTCAGCAACTTATCGTGTAGTTCTACCTGCTGGAGCAGTTAATGCAACTTTAATGTTAAAAATTATGTAGTTTGGACAGAACATCGTAAGTGGAGCTATTGGTAGCTGTATCAATAGCTGTTCTGGTTTTGTTAAGACATTCTTCGTAACTCTTAACTTAGTCATAATCTCAGGTATGAGAAGTTAGTCATCTCCTAAGCAGAAGGATTTATCTGAATATGTCTTTTCATCTTACAGTAAAAATGCTAAAACCTTTCTGGGCACACGTTTGCAGACACATCTGAAAATGGAAACCAAAAGTATATCAGAGGCTCATTCAACAGAAAGAGAATAGAATAAATCACTGATGCTCTAAATGTAAAATATTACAAATTTTAAACCAAAACGATGACTGACCTTTGTTTATTTATCTGGTATACATAGGAATGTGAAGCATTTTAAACTTAGATTGAAAAATACAGAGCATCAAAATATAAGTTTATTTTCCATATCACTGAGTCTTCTTTGACTCTTTTCAGTGTCACTGGGATGTGTAAGAATCTTGACCAACCCAGGCAAATTTTTGTAAATCACATAAATTTGCAAAATATACTTAACAGCTGAAATTGAGAATTTTCAAAACATGTGATCTTGATCTCATCTGCTGTTTAGTTAGCTAGTTCTGGCACTGGCTATGAGACTATATCAGCAGTGAGATGTCATCCATCTACACAATATAAGAGGTTAAAACAAAATTTTCATCAGTTATCAGTTTTAATAATTATTAAAAAACCACATTTATCCAAGCAATTTTAATTTCTGATTTACATACAAATGTATGTAATACTTCAAATTAGTATTTCAGAAAATCTTACTTTAATTAAATATAATTTAAAAAGGATAATTTATATGTAAAAACCAAACCAAATAAAACCAAAGAAGCCTTGGACCTAGACTTTTCTTTTAAGCTAGAGTATCTTTGCTTAACAGAAAACTACATTGTTCTTGTCTCTGAAGTCTGAAACTTCAAAATCAGGCCCTGCTTGGATATGGATAAGATCTCTTTTCATTATCATATTGAAGTTTTTCCTTCTAAGATATAGAAGAACTGCAAGTCTTCAAAGTCTGTTTAAAATTATTTTTAGTTTAATGACATAGAGAGACATTCTAAAACAAATGTTGAATTTGCAGAAACTTGCGAGTAAAAACTACAGAAACAAGTTTTATAATCAAAGTAATTCTGATAATTCTTAAATGTATCAGAATATATCAGCTAATTTTTACAATTACATATGTCACTAAATGTGCTAACGTATTTAAAACAATTCTAACAGAAAATAAAATTGTAAGCTAATTGAAAAGTTGAAACATGACAACTTGCTGAAGGATTTTAGCATAATAATGGTCGTCTTTAAAGCTGTCCAAACAGTTCAGGGGAGCACTGAGATAGTCAACAGAATTTTTGCATACATAGTTATAATAATAGAATATAATTCTAAAGGAATGTAATGACATGCTGTTGTAGAGTAAGTCTCAGATTTTTATAACTTCTAGTGATTATATTATTATAAAGATGTAGAATTTAATGAAATCTAGGAATCCCAGGAAAGCTAAGGTTTCAAATTTAATATGAGAGATACACAATTTTAAAAGACATCAGCCGCAGTCAATAATACAATAATATTCGTGTAGTATATATAAGAGCTCAGATAGAAACCCAACAGTTTAAAATGCATGAGGCCAAAGAGAGAGAAATGTAGAGAGAATTTGTTCTTTCCAGGTAATTTTACAGTGTGGAATTACCAGAATAGAAGAGCTGCCAATGAAACAAAATTACTGTAATATGTCATTGAAAAAGAGAAAAGAATAACACAAAATGCTTAAATTTGTCTTTAAAATTGAGTTGTCCTTTTTCTCCACTTGTTTTGGCTCTGAAAAGCAGTGTATACGCTTAGCAGATTGAAAATTAGCTCCAGCTGGCTTAATGAAGGGAAACTCTACAATGTTTTGAGCCAACTTTTTGTCTATATTGACTCAGGATGTATTCCTTTATATTGCTAAAGGTATGCCATAGCTGCTTCACATAGCAGTATAATATGGAGATATCTACTCTAGTTCTGAGCAATCTAATGCAGGTTATAGAATTGACTGTGTGCAAGAAATTGAGAAAATTGGCCTCTGGTGTTCACCTAGAGCTCAATGTCAAGCTAGCTCACACAACAGTTGTCCGGATGCCTCTGAAATACATGGCAGTTTGCAATGAAAAATCATGCTTATGTTCTGCCGGGGTAGGAACCAGAAAATGTATGAGTTGTATTACAGCGCAAGATGCAAGGAGTATCAGGACCTGAGCAGCTGGATTCTGTGCTTACAGAGAAGGAAGCATCCTACTCCAAAATGTTTAATTTCCATGTTAGGAAGACAAAGGACTCAAGGAAATAAACAACCTCTATTTACATGGGTTCAACTAAGAATGTATACAAAGCAAACGATGACAGAGCAAAAGAGAAACAATATGTCTTGGAAAACCAGCAGAATGTATTTCACCTCAGAAGAGAAAATCAGTTTCTATGCTTGCTTACATAGAAATAGTAGAAGACGCTGAACCGAAAAAAAAAAAAAAAAAAAGAAGTAGTTTGTTCCTGGCAGTTCATAGAATTACATGCAAAATACAGTGGATTGAAAATGTTTTTTTGTGATCTCTGGTGATGAAGTACTTGGCAATTGAGGCTGACTGCCTGTGGTTGTGAATGTCAGAGGAAATTGTACTCATTCAATGAGTTTCATATGAACATCTGAGTTCACTATTTGGGCTTAAAGGAATAGAAGTTTCCACAGCTGCACTGCTACAGAGTTTGTTTAATTTTAGATTAATAAATAAGAAAAGAAAAAAGTACAAAACCGAGTAGAACTACTTAATATCAAAGTTAAAAAACAATTAGCTCTTCTTTCTACAATGAAGCAAAAATGGCTTGGAAATTTTAGAGATCAGTTGAAAAACGCAGGATAGTTGGTATTTTTTCTTTGCCAGATGTAAAGAGCTATGCTCAATAGAAGCTATTTCTGACTTTAAGTAGCTGCTGAGTCTAATATGTCATAGTTTCCGTTACTCTGAGTAGGGATTAAGAAAATGATCCAGTGGGAAAAGAAAAAGCTAGCTTCTCAATGACCTTCTTTTCTTTCATGTTTCTGTTTCTCCTTTTCTTTTCCTCAGGTTGAAAAAGAGCTAATAAAACCTGACTACTCTGACTTTGTCTGATATTTGGATTAAAAAACCACAAACAAACAAACAAACAAACCACAAAACACCCTCCCCCCACCCCCCAAACTAACAAAAGCTAAAACAAACACTTTTTATAATGAAAATGGAGCCAAATCTTCAGTTCTCTGCTATTTCTCAAAAATAATGTTAGGAATTGTTTTCACTATCTATCATTTTTAAGTCCATAAAGTATCCATAAGCTTATTCTAAAGACCTCTAGAACTCAAGAGTTAGGGCATGTGGCTCAGACTGGAGGCTCTTGATCTCTGTGACATTACCTTTAAATCCAGTAATCCCTCCCTACAAAACTGCCACAGGTTACACTAGGAATTCTAATTTGGTAAAATACAACGATCCAGACAGATTGCAGCCAGAATATATTTTACTCTCTGAAACATAATTGCAATATAAATGCTATTACAAGGTCGAGTTTGGTTATGGAGCTTGTCCCTTCTGCTCTGTTTTGTGTTACACATGCATGATCAAACATACAGTATGATACTCATTCACGAGGATGTCTCTACCCAAACTCAGAAAGTTAACAAATATACAAAATATAACCATAAGTTGACAGTACACTAGGGTCACTAAGATGATACTTTCCATTATACATTTGACTGTGTCATTTATTGTTACCTGCTCTTCAGCAATGATGCGAGGGCCCACTAAATATACTCCTCTTTATAAAGACTGTTCCCTCAGCTCTTTGAGAAATTTTCTGACAAGCCCAGCTATTTCAAGAATAAAGCGTGCCCTTTCATAGTGCTTTGTGGCTTTTCAAAAAGCACTGCCTACATATTAAAGTAAGGCTCTTATAGCTTTCAAAACTATAAAGATTTTATTCCTCCTTTGGCATTATATGGCAGCTGCTCCACGATATTTGGCTGATGCTGTGTTTCTCACAAAGATACCACCAGACATAAATCTAACTTTTGTAAAATGCAGACAACTGAGAGTTTTCCAAAAAACAATACCTATAAATACTACTTTGCTTCTTGTGTCGGAAGTGGGTTTGTTTATTTGTTTGATTTTGTGTGTGTGTGATTTAGGTTTGGGGGGGTTTTAAGGATGTAATTACCTTCTAGAAAATATTCATATTTTGTGTTTGTTGATAACAAGACATAGAAATATATTTAATCTTGGTATTTTTTAAAAGTTTATCTAAATAAGGCCTACCATTCAAAAAGCTCCTTCAGCAAACAGACTTCTCTACTAAACGAGAAGTCTGGTCACCACGATATAAATAGACTCATTATTCATTCTAAATTCATTGCAGTAAACACCAAAGAAATAATATCCAAGTACCCCATTTGTGGTTATTTATGGTTCTGTATATCTCTTCTCTTTTTTTTTTTTTTATTTCCTTCAAAGTAATCTTCCTTCCCCTGTTCCAAATCTTTTTGAACTGAAGAGACATTTCTGTTTTGTTAGCACTGCAATTTTACCATAATGCCCTTTAAAAATCCATGGAAAATGATTCACTATTCCAAGCCTATTGAATCATCAACCTTATATTGATAGGCACTTTTACTCATCCTGTTGATTCGTAAGGTCTTAACAGTTACATTTTAAATATTTTTAATTCAAAAATTTGAAAATATTCTTCATAAAACAAATTAGAGTTGCTAATTATCATCAGTATATTCATTTGCTGAATCCCATAATAAATGCAAGCATTTGTAAATAATGAAAGTTATTAAAGTCACAATAAATTTTACTGCCAGAGTGATGAACGTGCTAAGCTTATTGAACAAAATTGAAGGCATATTTCATCTTCATGATGGTGACTCATTTAAATGTTTTAATTATATTAATATTGGTCAGTCAGTTCTTAGACACCTGGATTAAATTCAATTGCATGTCACTGGTATATGGGTATGTGTATAGAGAGTAATAGAGAGGGGAAGTCGGGCAGAAAACAATATCGAATGGTTGCAGAGATAAGTACAGATTTAAGGACGTTTGTGTTGCTGGTAATGTTCAACAATTCTACAAACCAGAACATAGATTATCAAATAAAAAAGAGAGGAGCCCAGTGTTAACAACCACTTCTGAGCAGTTTCTTACAAGTGATTATCAAGCATTATATATGGATTGTGTGGCCAAGGACAAGAAAGAGTCCAGTTTGGCAAAACAGCAATCAAATGCAGTGAGGATAAGATCACATTATTTTACTGCTATTTTCTATCTTTTTCACTACGTGATACGTACAGACTGTGTTGTTCCCTGTGCAACAAATAAATGAAACTGAGATCTTGTAGAACTGCTTAAAACAGAACACTGATTCACAATCAAAAGAGATTTATCGTTTGAACATTTTTACATGTCTTCTAAGTGTGAAACAAATGACCATATAAACGAAGTCTATCTCACCAGTGACTGAATCCTCAACTGGCAATATCTACATTGCTAGCATTGGTAGCAACAGTAGAGGTTCAGTTGCAACTAGCTAGAATAACGCTTTGAAGAAAAGGACCGACAAGAGAGCAAGTTGAAAGTGAATTGTTAAAGAAGGCAAAACACATACTGAGCTGTCTTCAATTACCCATCACAATGGCGTAAAAACCCAAAGCAAGATCCTATTGGAAGTGCATAGTGAAAGGCCAAGAGGCAACAGGTATGAGTAACAAGAAGTCAAAATAGGTATTAAGAAGATTATTGTTAACAGTGAGGGATATCCAACATCAGAGCAGGTTGCCTAAGGAGGGCTGTGGAATCTCCACCCTTGAAGATATTCAGATCCTGACCTAACAGGGCGATCAGTACCCTGCTTTAAACTGACCTGTTTTGACCATGGAGTTGTACTAGATTATCCCCAAACCTTTTTTCTGGTATAGATCATTCTAAGATTTTCTAACTGCATTTTTAACATTCAACTTTCTAACTTAAAGTATTTTTAACTGTGTGTAGGTGACTTCAAGGCATTTGGCCATGGTTAGTAATATCAACAGAACATTCTATGAATTAATCTTGTTTGTTTGTTTGTTTGTTTTGCTGTTGTTTCTTTTGTTTGTTTGTTTGTGTTTGTGTTTGGTTTTATTTTTGTTTCTCCTGGGTACCATATATGAACACCTTGGAGGTGTTTAAAAGATGGCTAGATGAGGTTTTTATGGACATTGTTTAGAGGTGGACTTGGCAGTGTTAGGTTAATGGTTTGTCTTTTCCAACCAAAATGATTCTCTGATTCTATATAGGCCTATGGCAGCAGATACTGTGCTGATGAAGAATAAGAGACATCTGCTTCAGACATTAAACATTCAAAACACAAAACTACATGAGGTCACTAGTCCTCAAGCAAGAATATTCCAACTAGTACCTTTTGGCCAAAATAGGTGTAAAGGAAGGAAAGGAACAGTTTAGAAGGAAAAAAAATACAGGTAGTAGAAGGTAAAGAAAAACATTCCTCAGGAAGAATGTCTAAATCATCTTCATGATTGTGAATTCTTCAAAAGTATTAATTATCTCCTTTCAACAGAGGGTGAATTTCCAACATCTATTTGAAGAATAAGATAAGGGCATCACTGAATTTTCTATAGAGTTGTTTCTAATCAGTAGCCAAATATTTTTAGAGTAGCTTGGAGTACTTGATTCTCACATTCTACAACAGGGAATGCTGTTTTGAGCATTGATTACACACCTGGATATACAATAGAAAATGAACAATGATGAAGACTTTTCTATAGAGAAATTTGCAAGTTTTAAAGTTAAAAGGGTTTTCCATTGCCATTTGGTGCTAATTTAACTGATGTTCAAACTAGAAACACTCACAAGTAAAAGTCAATATTGTTATACAAACTTGAAGGTCCTATTTAAGCCTATTACCAGGTTAAAAAACAAAACAAAACAAAAAAAACCCACCAAAACCAACCAACCAACCAAACAAAAACAACCAAAAAAACACAAACAAAAGAAAAACTTTTTTCTTTCCCTGCAAGCTCCTAAATTATCCATGTCACAATATGGTGGTCCATTTAGAGCAGCGTAAATCAAGACTGCAGTTGAAAATAAGCGTGCTATGCCCACCTTTTCTAACTGCTGTAAATTGAAATTATCTCTCCCTTTGTTTTTTTTATCTTCCCCCACCCTTCTCTCAACCTTCCCCACTCCCTCCCTCTGACCCCCAGCCTCAAACCTCCCAAATAAGTATTATTTTAACCCACTTTATTTTGTCCTACCAGTTCACTGGCGGGCTGTGTGGATATACACATCAGCTCAGATGAAGTGACAGTAATATACACAGAAATAGAGGAAGAGTAGGACACTTTTTTTTTCCCCCCTGAGGCAGTGGTGGTTCATACTAAGCAACAAAGTACAAGGCCAGAGAAGATGAAACAAAAAGGCTGTAAGGTTTAGCAAGGGATGTGATATCCAAGTAACATGTAGGAAACCTAAGGGATGACATCCCTTTTCAGCAAAGTGACTCATTCTTCATTCACCAGAGAAGGCACAAGTCTGGTAGAAATAAGAGCAGGTTTCTCCTGTCGCGGATCTTTGCTCTGGAGAAAGCGAAATGACACCTTCCCGAGAGAAGCCTGCTGACTTTGCTGAAGTCAGTAGGCATGAGCATGACAAGGAACATGCAGAAGAATGTTAAAGGAAGACCAGGAGATTCGGAGCACAGACCTGATCTAAAACCTAGGTGGGTAGAGAGGAGATTCTTCTGTGCAGTTAGCAAGATTGTCTTCAGTTTGGTACCGTGCTAGAACATAACTTTACAACTTTTGCAGTCTTCTGACATAACCATTTCTGTAAAGAGAAAGAGGGATAACAGTTTCACCACAAGTATCCAACTAGCTAAATGTCCTCCTACAATTTTTTTGAGAGAAAGAGGGAAAAAAACAAGAGGAATAAAAGGTGCACATAGCTTTTTCCCCCCTCTTTCACAGTATGCTTTCTGTATGAGATGTGGGAGAACTAGAAACCTTTCATAGTATTCATTATTCTCAGAGCAATCTCTATACTATAGTCACTTAAGCATATAGCTATTTATCTCCAGAAGGAGACTATATTAAATCGATCTTATTAATCAACAGATAACTATCAAAATTGTTGCTGTTCCTGAAAAAACTAAATCTGCTAACAACAATATATGCAGACATATGTGTGTAAGCATACTTAGTTTGTGAAGAATAATTTTTTGCATCTTGTCCTCTTTTGTGATCAAAAATAAGGAAATAATAACTGTTATTATTGTTCAGGAATTTTTATTTTTATTACAAATGAAAATAAACTTTTACATTTCTGATAGAATTTTTAAGAGGCTTTTCTTTAGAAAAAGATGCACGTGAATTAAAAAGAAAAAGTGGTAAGAAAATTGAGCACCCACAGAACAAAAAACAAGTAGAACAAACAAAACTTTATGTCAAATATTGATCTTCTGTTATAGCTTTCATAGAAGATTTCCAGCTAGCCCTGCTGACAACTTATTGGTGATGATGGTTACCCCTGTATATTTTCAGAGGAAAGAAATTAAGAAAAAACATGAAATCTGCAATTGGATGAGTTTGCAGGAGGAACAAAGAGCTTATAAACTCTTTCCTGAGACACATGGTAAGTAGCAGTTAAGTATTTGTGCATTAGATCTATCAGTCTTCGCCATACTCAAAAACCAATATTCCTCAAAAAATTTTAGACTCATTCAATTCACATTAACTGTAGTAAAGTCTTCTTTGAAAGATACTCATGGCACAATTTCCTGTGAAAGAAAACAATGTTTGTCAAGAACAGGTTGCAATATAGGATAAGAGGTAATGGGCTTAAATTACAGAAGGATGATTGAGCCCTGATATTAGGAAAACCTTTCTAACAGTAAAAATAGTGAAGTTCTAAAATAATTTGCCTCTAGAAGTTGAAAAAAAAATTATTGGCTTTTAAGACTAGATTACACAAATATTTGTCATGAGTGAAGTTTCCATCTATTTGCTTTAATGACAGCAGTTAGAGCTAGGGAGTGCACCAACTATTAAGCAGTATGAGAGATCAGGATATAGCTCCAGTCTGTAGTTTAATTAGCATAAAGCTTGTACCTTGTCTTTGAAAGTCTGATGATAAAGTGCTCATAGGAAAAATATCAAAAATATACCATGGTGTACTGCTTTAAATTTTGCTTTGTCAGTCACCATGTGACATAGGAAACATCAAGGATGGAGGTGTATGTGCACACACGTTGCTAGAACATAGTGATTAAGTTGTCATAGTTTCTGGTTAATCATGTTTTGCAAAATTATAAATAAAGTCTTGCAATTGGATGACTAAAGGTAACAGCAAGTGCATTCAGCAACGTGAAAGTGTTTACAAATTGATAAACACAAGATCATCATATTTGCCTGTACTGTAGTAAAAAGGATTCCAGAAAAGACAGGGTGGTTTGATCTCACCCAAGCACAGAAAGATCTAGACAGAAAGGATAAGAAGAGAAATATTTAAACTGATGACTGATAGGGTCATCATTTGAGTAATTATGCCCAAATTACTTGCATGTTTTGTTAAACAAATCTTTGCGCTGGCAGACAACTGCAGTTTGTTTTCAAATGTGCTGCACCAAAACCTCTGCTTAGATCCATGGAGGGGTTCAATTCTTGAGCTCACTGTCTGGCCTTCTTTCCACAAGTAGAAGAGGTGCAACACTGAGGTATGTTCCATGCCTATTGTTTGTGACTGCATGTCTTTTGAGCAGAAGAAAAGGCTTCAGTTATGAAGGCAGGGACAGAGAAGGGTGATAACCTCATGGAAACAATCTGCCTGTTCTCCCAGAAGGATGTTAACAGTTTTTATATTGCACCACCTGTGTCATCTCTAAACCAGCAATTCATTTACTCTTCCCTCAAAAATGAATGTACTATAGGAGGAAGTGTATAAGGAGAATTTGCGGGGGAAGAAAATCAATCTTATCTTCAGCCAGCAAGCAATATTATACACTAACAGGGGGAAGACAGGACTTGTCCAACACTACCACTTGCTAAAGAGGAAGATATTGATTTGCGTTTGCCTTTTTATATTAACAGCAAAACGTCTACAGCACTTTCACACATCATAAGATAAGGCTTAAGTGTGTCAAAAAGCAATATACAAACCACAAAAGGTTTGTAGCTTTGATTTGTGAAAGCTATGAGCGTTCTGAATGTTTGTTTAAAGGTTTTTCTACATCATCCATCTTCCTTCAAACCAAGACAACTTTTCTTCTGTCACTGACCTTCCCATAATCTGCTCTCAACAGATCACTTTTCACTACCTAACAAGTCCGACTCACCCTTGATGGTCTGTGATACCAGACTGAGAAGGATCTCACAGACAACCTTTTTCTTTATAGAACCAATTTTCTGCTTGATGTCCTTGGACACGCAGGTATTGACCTCAGTTTGCCAAGAAAAACATAAAAATACCAAGAATTTGGACTACAGAAGGGTTGGTACAGCAGTGTATTTTGATATAAACATACGCTGTCATGAGACAGAGGAATTCTTTACTATCTGATCTGTATGTCAACAGACTAAACACAAGCCTAATAATCTCATGCAACATTTTAAGTCAGAAAATTATGACAAAGTTAACCTTCTGAAATGTGTCCAGACAGGGTCATCTGTTGTCCTGATGCATAAAAAGTCTTTACATTATTCCTAGTAAATTGCCACGTGCTTATAACAAGAGCAATTTTTTTGTGTGTATGTCTCAAGATTTATATCTGACTGAAAAGTATGCACTTGCCACTATGTGCAGAATTACGTGCTATGGTCACGGAGTAAGAAAGCCACTATCCAGATTTACAAAATTCACCAATATACTTTAAATTAGAAGAACATACTTTAAATATACCAATACACTGTACACCAATACACCAATATACTTCAAATACTTAAAATACTTAAAGGTGAAAGAAGATGTCTCCAAATAAATTGCAGTTTAAAGATTAAAAGCTGAAGGTTACATTTTAACTAATGAGTAAATATAAGAATTTATCCTTTAGTAAGCAATTTGTAAACAGAAAGAAAGAATACATCTGTTAATTAATAGCTTAGCTATGGGATGTTCATACTGTTGTTGAGAAGCTAACATGTTCTAGAGAAAAAAGGAGTTTTGCAATCTTTGTTTTTATTCATTTCTCAAAGCACCTGTTTACAAAATATACATTCTAGCACAACTGAATTTCAAAGCATCTCCAATACTAGGAACAAAGATATAAAATAAATACAGATGATACTAGATCA
Source organism: Pampusana beccarii (assembly GCA_013399365.1). Taxonomy (NCBI): domain Eukaryota; kingdom Metazoa; phylum Chordata; class Aves; order Columbiformes; family Columbidae; genus Pampusana; species Pampusana beccarii. Next base: position 72,037 of record VWYH01008689.1, read on the forward strand.
TATTCTCAGCCAGAGTTACCTAGAAGGAGTTGTGTATGTATCTCAGAAACATTAAGAGTGGTATAAATCAGTATTTTATTTTTTGGTTTAACTCATGAAAAAAAAAATCAGTTTTATTTTCTTCATTTCCCTGGTGGCTGATAGACATTGGTGGCCATTCTAGATGTCAGAGCATCTTGTCTAGCTTTTGTCTGGCCAGGCTGCCTCAGTTTCCTAGAAATGCAGAAGACTGACAAGCATTTCATGGGATTTAATGGAAACCCACTTCTGCACCAGCTGAATGCCAGATGCCATTCTCTGAGCACTTGAAACGACATTGAAAACGAATGTCTAAGAACTGAATCCTCCCCTAGGTAACTACTTTAGGGTAAGCTAAATTGTCCTCTAAGCTTGGGGAAAAATTCTATTGTCCCATGGCCTCCTAATATCATTTCAGGTATTGTGAAGTGTCCTACCCGGTCTCTAGTGGCACCTCCAGAGAGTTAATAGTTTTGTCTTAAATCTTGTGTCACATTTGGTAGCCTACACAGATGCCTGTCTCATAATATCACCCTGCCCTGTTTTATACCACCTTGGTCACCTGACATTGAAGTACTAGAGAGAGTGCAGAGGAGGGTGACAAAGATGGTGAGGGGCCTGGAGCACAAATCTTATGAGGAGTGGTTGAGGGAACTGGGGCTGTTTAGCCCTGAGAAAAGGAGGCTGAGGGGAGACCTTATTGCTGTCTACAACTACCTGAAAGGAGGTTATAGCATGGAGGGTGTTGGTCTCTTCTCCCAAGTAGCAAGTGATAGGACAAGAGGAAATGGCCTCAAGTTGTGCCAGGGGAGGTTTAGATTGGATATTAGGAAAAAAATATTCCCAAAAAGGGTTGTCAGGCGTTGGAACAGGCTGCCCAGGGAAGTGGAGGTATTTAAAAGGCATTTAGATGAGATTCTTAGGGACATGGTTTAGTGCTAGAGCTAGGTTAGGTTATGGTTGGACTCAATGATCTGGAGAGTCTCTTCCAACTGAAACAATTCTACAATTCTACGATTAAGATATCTGAATCATAACCTTCCTCTTCTGAACTGGCAGCTAAAAGTTAGATGGGTTTTTCCCAGTGTCTCAACTGACAGTAGATTCCTAGGTTTCACCAACTGAATTAAACTTCTGTTATATATTCTTCTAATTCTTTCTTTCTAGTGTCAGGAAACTGCAGCATTGCTGTCATGGATTTTACAAGCTCATATTGCAGTTAACTACATCTCTGACACAATATCTGAAAGACAAGGCTCAGCCTGTTTATAGATGGAAAACTAATATGGGGGGGGGAGGTGTACACTCGTGAACAGTAATATAAAAGAAGAAAATTGAACTTGTTTGTCATGTATCTTGTTAGCACATTTTACTCCAGCAAATATTTACCTAATTTTCTCTAAGGGGATGTTGTTGTTGATATCTATACAAAGACAGTGCAAATCACACACAAATAATCTATATTTATATAATACTTATCTCAGAGTACTTCTTTTCTCTCTAGGCTCACATTAGAATCACACTATGAAAGTTCCAAGTCAAGAAGACTTCATATATATATGAATGAAAGTTGAAATTTTCAGGTAATGAATCTACCACAGTTCAACTCACATCATCTGATCTTTGCATCTGAAGCTTGGGCCTTAGTGATGCATAAATGGTGTAAGTCTCAGTGGAGTGAGGTACAGGAGTCAATTTTAGACATGTTTTCTCTTAAGTGGGAAAACAGCTGAAAACAAATTATAATTTATTAAAATTTCAGCCTCTCACCCTGAGAACACCTAGGCATATGCATACATTGTATTTTATGTTGTCTTATAGAAGATGTAAAGATTAGGCAAATAAAATCTATTTCTTTGTTTTTTCATAAGACTTCAAGCTAGATATTCACCCTGTATAGTACTTTTTAAACAAAACCTTTTGCAAACTGTGAGGTATAATGTACTCCATTGTATTCTCTGGGCTCAGATGTTCTATGTGTTTCAGATCAAGAATGCTTTCCTTTGATTTGTCTGCATTTCTCAAAAAGTGACTGCCAAGAGACATTTCGATCTTGTAATTTTGATAAAGTGAACTGGTCTTCTGTTTGATGGATACCTCACTTAAAAGCTCTGGGGTAAGTCACAGTTCTTTCAGTCTGCATTGTTATGGTTATGACTATTGCTGCTGGAGCTTCTTTAGTGTTCCATTCATCATATAAAAGACAGGTTTGCTTTATAGTAACACCTACACACAATAGATAAATAGATAAATAACATGAAAATTAGTAAACCCTGACTGATTAATTATGATGAGGTAATTGGACTATAATAGGGGAAAACCATTTTATGTCATCAACATTCATTTAAAATTGATGGGTTTGATGCCCTTTTGATACATCTGTTGTAAACGGCCCATCTTATAAGGTTGTGAAGTTCGATTTCTAAACACCTTATAAAACAGGGAACTATTACTCTCCCTATTTTACAGATTTGTAGACTGCAGCAAAGATTGGTGCAGTGACTTGCCTGGTATAGGGTCAGCTCTCTCAATATTACTGCTATAACCGATTTTGAAGCATTGGTAAATTTTTGTGTTGGAGTTGCCTGAAGCCTTTATATGTGAAAGTTGTTCACTAATAGAGTTTTTACCAGCTTGAGACAGCCAAAGTGCTCCCTCTGCCAGTGTTCTGGAAGCAATTTAGTAGCTAACTCTTCATGACTGTGACAGTCATAGGTAAATCCCATGTGGGAGTTCTGGTTTCCTTACTTCCTGCAGCAGTACAAATACAAGTAATCAAAGGAAGTGTAGGAAGCATTAGCAATGGTTCAGAAAGTGACTTGCAGTGCACCTTATTATTGGATGTGTCACTAGCAGGCTGTATACCCATTAAATTCCCATTGTAAAACTCAACCCTAAACATGTCAGAAGAAATCTGCTGTACTAAAATACACAGTGCTCTAGCATGGCTGTTTAGTACTTTGAATGCTGACTTGGTATTTTAATGTTATCCCATGCATTCACAGTGCTAGAACTGAATCCTAAACATTGCACCCCCTAAAACAATCATACCTATTTATAGCGGTCAACTAAATCATATGATGACTAATGTGTAGTACATTCTCTTCTGCTATAAGATGAAGAATGTATAGTGATTGTAGTGCTTTTGTTGTAACTTTAAACTAAAAGAGCTAGTAATGTTTACTATAATGAGCAAAGATGAAACTTCGAATCCAAATGCCTTCAAAGTAATGGAAACATTTGCCATCCAATCCAAAACTCCAGACATGAATCCCACTTTCCAGCATAAGTTGTAGTTTGGCTCTAGTTTATTTTAAATTTGAATAAAAATTGTGAGGCTAACTGTCCCCCTGGATTTCTGGCCGAAAACCAGGGAAAGTTCTCCTGAAGACATTTGTTGACTCATCCAGTAATTCGTTTTGTCATTTCAGTGAAGCAGAACTCAATTCCTTGTTCTTTTTTTAGCCCCTGGACTACATAGTTGAACCCCAAAACAGAGTGATAGTTTCATCTGGGCCTAAATAAGGATTCCTTCAGGGTTCTTGAATAACTGTGAAATATTTCATTCATTAAGTATAAACTGTGCTATCCTAAATAGTGTACCAGATAATGATAAACATGACACAATTGAGAAAATACATTGTTTCTGATATATAGTGATCTGTATTTGTCTGTTGAATTTATAAGTTCAACTTGTTTGCAGTTTCCACCACTTCTGTAAACTTTCTCATTGAGAAATATAGAATGGAGTGTTAATTTCACAGAACACCGATATCTGAGTTCATCTAAAATGTATATGAAGATATATGTGGGTCTAGTTATAATTTCAAACGAAATCGGACATACTGAAGAAGTTGCTCCAAATCATACTAGTTGAAGGCACAACAGAATTTGACCAAGAGAAATGGAAAAACAGCTATTGATCGATATTGTTTTCCCTTTGTTTACTAGCCAAATCCTATCAGTTTCCAATTTCACTATGTCTTTTTAAATAAGCATATAACATAATTTTTTTAAGCAATAATAAGTGATGTCACGGGTGTCAGATTTCAAAGTGGAAAATAAGTGGGGACAGGAAAACTGAAGATATAACTTTTTACACAAATAGATAATTTTATGCACAAATGGCTTTTTGCTGTAGAGATAATAACATTGTACAAATCAGTGCTGCAGACTTCAATGGATGACACTGACATGTGCACAATTTAATTATTTTTCTATTTTATTATTTCCTATTTTGTATAGTCAAATGTAATAAAAACACTGTTTTGTTTTGTTTGGTTTTGTTTTTTAATCTGTAAAAGCTCTTCACCTACTTTAACTCAATGGCGTTTACAGCTGCAAGTGATATATAATACCAACAGATTTCAAGATTTTCCAGAAACCAGATTTATCAAAAGTGCTATACCAAGAGCTAGAATCAAAGTTCAGGTCCTTATGAGTTCTCAAATACTTCTTAAAAGTTGACTTGTTAAAATAATAAGTAAAAGAAAGTAGGTGCACATTCTGTTCTAATTTATACTGGTTTAAACAAGGAGTGACTTCAGAATATCAGGAATAAAATTTGTCAGAGTAAGCCATACATTCTGGAACTCCAGACTTTGTTATTGCAACTCATTATGTCTGGAAATGAATCCAAGCAGGCACTAAAAAAGAAGTTTCAAAATGCATCAAACCATCTTCCCACTAATGCATAGGATTCTGAATACATCACCCATTGCACTGCTATGTGCACTGCCTTCCTACTCAATACAGGATCCAATTTATGGTTTATCTTACTATTCAGAGCCTTTTATAGAAGAGGACGAAGCTTTTCTTTTCAGAAATCATGACCTCCCTTGACAGCTGTTACAATCGAATGAAACTATGAAGTTTTCTGTCAAGAAGGAAAGATTGCAAGCACAGGAGATAGAACTTTTTAAAGAGCTATTAGAAGATCAGGGAACTCTCTTTTACAAGTGATAGGAGCTTGTGAAATAAGATCAGATTTCACAGCTTTCAGATTTAAATGCAAAATCCGTTTGTTTCACTTAGTTTTCTCTAAATAGTCCTCTCACATAGTATTGCTTGCTGACCTAGAGCTTTTTTTTTTTTTTTATTATTATTGAAGTGGGAAGTTAGAGGACAAACAAGTACCCAGACAGACCCTTGGGACAGTCTTTCATCTCTTTTTCTCATCCCACTCACACTCTCAGAGATTTTCTCAACAAAATGATGCAGAAGCTCTGAGTTGGTTTTCCTCTTCTCTCCTCTGTTCAGTGTAAAATTTTATAGAGGTGTGCATGCTAGCCCGTTTATTTACCTATGTCTGTACTAGTCCTGGATCCATAAGTCACATGGGTCTTAGACTCAGGATGGCTGGAGACAAATAACCATCAAATAATCCATATTTATACAATGCTTACCTCAGAGTACTCCTACTCTTCAGCCTTCGGGTAGTGCTATAACAAATATGATCAATAACAGTAATAAATACAGATAATCACAGCTCATTTTCAACAGATATCAACACTGGATGAAATTTAATGGGATGCAGTATATTCCAGGTTTGACAAAATGGTCTAATAATCCCTTTTGCCCTGAACCTCTGCAAATCTATTAAGTTAATTATCTACCTCTCCTAACTTTACTTGCTTGAAATAGCTTCAGCACAACAGCTGTGGAGATTAGTCACAGGTACAGAACGAAATCGATTACTGGGTGCAAAGAACTTGGTTTTAAGAACACACTATACAGAATTGCCAAATTTCTGTTAAAAAATATAATTATCAAGAGCAATATACTATATCTACTTGTATCTTGAACCAACGTACATGAAGGTAACTGTTAAGGCAGAATTTGGAAGAAGGTTTTTATACAGCAATAAGTATGTCATTGAATTCTTATATAAACCATAAATTCAGACTTAAAACTTGTAAGAGGCTTCCATAGCTCCTACTTAATGTAATGGATATAATCTCAAATTAGCTGCTAGGTTTATTCCAGTAATAACCTGAAAAGAGTACAGCTGTATATATACCAGTCACTGCTTTTAACAGAACAGATATAGCCAACTGCCTACCTTGTTCACCTTGTTCACAGTAAATAGTGATGTTAATGGAGTAATCACACTGAAATCAGACAAATGAAGAAGATCAACCATAACATCTTCATTCAACAGGGTGGAAGAGTGATCAGAGTCATTACAGAGTTGGTAATCTGATGTCAGTGGTTGGCAAATATTCAGCAAAAGCTTTAGGAGAAAAATTAACTAAAGACAAAAACAAAAATAGAATTAAAGAATAGGTGTGACATTTAGATGGTGATAGATGGATTTGATATCAGTTTTTAGAAGGACTATTGATTTTCTAGGCTACAGGAATGTAAATTGGTTTAATCTAGCTGCACTCAGTAAAGTGTTTCATATGATGCTACAAGAAAATCTATTAGCCAAACTGGGCACAAGGATATACAATAACTGAATTTTGGAGAGAGGCAGTGAATAGTGCTGAAACAGAAAAAATAATTGTACAGGGAGGTTACTAGTGAGATTTTTCAAGGGTAGGTTTTAGCATTAGTCTTATTCTGTAAGATTATTCATTTCTTTGATCTGGGAAATAGATTTGTATAAGTGAAATTTACTATTGACTCAAAGATAAGAAGTTGCTATTGATATAGTGGAGGGATAACTGTAAAACGAACAAGAACTGCCTTATTGTAAAATCCATTTAGTTGATAAAATGGGAAAATTTTGTTCAGTCACAGACTCTCAGATTTCTTTATCTTTAGATATATCACGTGAGCTGAATGCAGTTCAGAGGCCAGAGCTAGTTTATATATCTAGTATTTTTTGAGAGGTGTATAAGCCAAGGAATGGTAGACATGAGCCTGAGCTTGCTGGAGAGACAAGTTCTCAGGAATGCCAGTTGGAAGTCAGATGAGATAGAATATTTCAAATGACATCTGATAACTATGGGTGGAGTAACAGAATATCATATTGCATTTCTTACTATTGCAAACCCATAGCTCACCTAATTTGCATACAGACACTTCCACTTACATAAAATTGGATTTAGGTGTCTGGAATATGGAAATGAATCCTAGTTTTTGGGCTTATTTCAGTTGTCCACATACAGGCACGAGGGGTCATTTGAGATGCCTGATTCAAGATTCAACACTTCACCATTTGGGTCATATCTGCTAGCCCATGTGATGTCAAAGATAGTCAATAGCATCTCAAATGACACAAAAGGCCAATGTGTCAACAAGTGAATTGAGTCATTTGATTCCATCTTTCCACTACCTGATGTGTATATCTCAACTCGTATTAAAAAGGGATCTTCACGTACTTTTGATTTGGACAAATTAAAAAAAAAAAAANATAAGTCATGGTTTTAGATGATGTTAAAATGTATTTGTCTCTATAGGAAGGCAGTGTACAAAACCAAACCCATGTAATGCTTCTTATTTTTCTTGGGTTTTTTTTAGAATATTATTACCTGCAGCAACAGGGTTTGTGGAGAAAAAAAATAAATCTTGGATCCTGTGCCTTTTGGGTGAAATTCCACTGTAACAGGTACATATGATACCTTTATCAAAACTTGTATCTCCATACAAAGGTAACAACACTGCCAAAATTGTCCTCAGTATTGCATAAAGAATTAACTTAAATGTTGTCCATGCCGGACAGTAGAGGATATGTTCAATTTTGGCTAATTTATCTCATAGTCTCATTTCCTTTTTTTTTTTTTTTTTTCCTAAATAGCATATTGTCGAAATGTCAACTCTGTATTGGGCTTTTTATATGGTGATGCAATTTTTTTCTTGACCTTTAATTTTGACCAAAAAACTCTACCTGTATTTCCATCAGAATAATTATTGCTCTGGTTGTCATGAATCTAGGGATTTGAGGTCAGGGGAGCTTGACTTCCTTCCTCCTTTTCACTGTTTGGGCTCTTTCATCTGCATCTTAAAGCACCACCATAATTTATTTCTCACATTTATTATCTCTCAGGAGTTAATACCAAAAAAATCTATTTATCTCTAATAATATGAGTTAAAAATTGATTCTTTTCAATCATAAACAGTATTTACTGCAAGCATAAAATTATAAATCAATTCTGCACAGTTTAAATTTGGTCTGACAGAGACAGTAAATAGAGCTACTTTTTGTCCTCTGATTTTACCAGGCTTAGTGTCAGGGTGATTTTTGTTTGTCTCTTAGAGATCAGTAAAATACAGTTAAAGAACTCATAAAAATATTGCTGGCTTGAATGACACTACTGAATTTGATTAATATTGGCTTTGTCTACCTAAGGGATCTTCAGCGATCACAAAGCCATTTATTTCACAGATAGGTCAAGATTCAGATTAATTACTGTTCTTGGATAATTCATAGTTTAACTTGAATTAGTTGATAAAATGAATGCTATCTAAAAAATTTTCATCATCACAAAAATACTCTTTGTGAGGCACAAGTTTTTTACTACAATTCAGGGATTTTTTCCCATGTTGGTGTCCAGCTACCCACAGCAGGAGATCCACTGTAACACCTGAGAACGGAGTGTCCACCACCACGTGTATGGAGTTCCTTATTTATCACAACTGATGAAAATACAGTATAAAAACCAGTTTGGACTCACATACTTGGGAAATGAGATAGAAATGAATAAAACCAGAATAATAAAGATTTCTTTAAGGGAAGTAAATTTACAATGGTTATGTGGATTTTGAATAAGCCCCACAGCTAGGAAAAAATTCATTGCAAATTCTCTTTTCTTCAGATCTGAAGCCTGATCTCATGCAGTAGTGGGAAATTATCTTTTTTTTTTTTTTTTACATGTTCTTCTGCAGAGTTTCAGGACAGCTACATGGAGCCACAGAAGCTTTGCCGAACTCCTCTGATAAATCCTTTCTTATCATAGTTTGGGAAATAATAGTATGGCTTGCAGGTCTGATGGCCCTGAGGAGATGAAATGGGGTCCTGGGTCATGGGCAGGGTAGGGAAAGCCCCAGGAGGGGCATGAATGAAGGTTTTCTCAGCTCAGTCTAACAAGCTGGGTTATAAAAGTTCTGTCAAATCTTCTCTTCCTTTCTGTATACATGAGGAAGGCAGGAAAAAAACAAAACAAAACAAAAAACAAAACATGGGAGAGAGCACTTGTCTCTAAAGCAGGAGATACGAATACAACGCAGCTGTGTGCTTGTGAGCTTGACAGCAGAGATCTGGCCAGTAGACTCAGAGGAATCTGAGGACACAGTCCAGTTGCCTGGCCACTTAGTAAAAGGCTTTGTGTATCAAAGCCCACAGAAATATGACAGATAGATGTGGCATGGGCCATTTACAAAGAATTTTGACTCCTTGGGCTGGCAGTGAGAAGCTATAAAGAATGACTTGAGGCACATCGAATAGCAGAAGTCACCCAACTGAACAGACATGAAAGCGTTACCCACTCTCTCATGCAAGTTATGGAAATAGAATAAAGCATAATGAACCATTTCTGTAACCTAGTACTCCTTAAATGCTGGGAGGAGAAAAGGTGCTTCTCTACTACTTCAAGTCACAGTCTATACTTAAATATTTCTGTGTTTTTGCACAAGAAGGAGCTTAATTTTATGTTCTGTTTTCAATTTGGATCACTTACATCCTGTGGGATTTTGTTATTTTGAATAAACTAATTGAAACGTGTGGAAATAAAATAGAACCTGTGGTTGATGTTTGGCTATCAAAATGGTGCAGTGCAAACAAGAAACCATTTCATTTGTTAAATAAAATTGAAAAAAAATTATGAGAATCGAATTGACATTTAAGAGACATGTTTGAAGATATGCAAGCAAGGCCGTGACTTGAGTTCAAGAGACATAAAGAGATTTTATTTACGGTACTGGTATCCTACAGCATATATTAAAATTAGAAAATCACGCCTCTGTGATCATTGAAAATTGCCTTTAACCATCTTTAATCCTTTAATCACTTAAGTCTCTGAATGGTATTTAACCTGAGCATTCTCATTTTATAGGATGCCCATGAAGGAAAATTGAGGGTTTGTGTTTAAACTTTCTATCATTGAGAAGCATGGCAGTAAATTGCTTACAGAGTATCGTCCTAAGAGGTTTACATTACAGTGGGGCAAAAATTAAAACCCGTTACTGTGTTTTATAAGTGTTTAACAACATGTTGTTTTGTCTGATGTTTACAGCCGTGCTCCAAGATACCAGTCAGTGATACAAACAGAACTGTAGAGGACTGAGATTTGATTCTCTTGCACTTTATTCTGCTCTAAATCAAAAGCTGTAGTCACACCAGACATAAAAGACAGTCTATGACAGAAATAATTTAAGTGCCTGCTTTGTTTTCTATTATAAACATTTTCACTAAGAAAAAAAAAAAAATCTCTCCACAGATGTTATCAAAAGAAGCAGCATTTGTGAGTTTTTTTCCCCATTTAGGAAGATGGAAAAGTACTATGGCATGATGTAGAAAGTTAAGCATACACTGTGTGTACTCTGTTTCTGTGGGAGTAGGTACATTTACACAGTCCTAAAATTACATTTGGACCTTTGAAGGCAACTGCAAGGCTGATGTGGCCCCTGGTGAAAATGAGCTGGACACCCCTGCTCTGTGACATCCCAGATAGCATCTTTGCTTATGTTTAGCCGATTGAGTCCCATCCTTCACATCTTTTAGTTGTATAGGTTACCTTTTTGGAAAAAGGAAAAAAAAAAAAAGGCACCTTCAAGGGAGGAATCCCATCAGAAAATAAATATGCATGAAAGGTGGCATGAATCACCCTTTGTATATACTTATTTCTTTCAATCAAAAACAGCATGACACAAGATGGATAGAGCAGGACAGATTAAATACCACTTTTGTCAGTTTACAGGAGGTATAGATAGACTAATTTCAAAGGCAAATCAAAATTATTAATTTTAAATACTTATTTTTGATGTTTTAACTTCACAGAGGTGAGGTGTTTCATATATGTGGTAGGACATAAAATGGAATTTATTGCTGCCATTGCTGTTGTTATGTAAATTGCCTGATTTGTTCTTCTGTTAAATGCTGCTGACGATGATTTTCACGCCAGTCCTAAAAAACAAAAAATGAATAGCATAAGTAAAAAATATAATTTGCATTGCAGTCTTGAGGGGCAGAGATCATTCTTCTGTGTTTCATAGACTCTTAATCACATGCAATTCATCCTGAATAAAACATTAACATAACTAATAAAACATTAATGTAACCTTAAAAGGGTACATTTTCTTCACAAGGCCTGTGTGCCTAAATGTGTGAAAATAAGTCCTCCCACCAAGGAGGCAATGGGATATGTAATTTTGGATAAGGCTGGCAGCAAAAGTGCCTGGAACTTAAATTGGTTTAAACTAATAACTAAAATATAATCTCATTGACCTCGGTATATATCTGAAGATATTGCAGGAACTTCAGTACAGTTCATTTGTTTTAAGAGTCTAAAGCAAATATGCCATCTAAATAATACCAGTTTACTGCCTTTTTCAATGCAAATAATTAGTAAAAACAGCGTTTTTGTTGCATCTCTGTCTCCTCTCAATTAGATTAGCTGCTGTTGCAATGTGTGACTCAAGGCAAAATCCTGAATTCATGTTTAAAAGCATCATGAAACACTAGCAATATTGCTGACTTTGTGAAATGGTCAAAAGACCAGAAAGTTTCATGAATTTTTTAGTTCAAGCTAATAGTTAGTCCATCGTATGGCTGTGTATAAATAGTAAGGTCAAGTTGCAGTGTTCCAAATGGCAATAGCAGGTGACAAGCTAGAGCACTTTGTGGCTTCCCCTTTATCGGTGAGGAAGTTTTCTTCTGTGTGTGTGTGTGGTTCAAGCATACACCCAGATCTCATGCCAGAAGGCAAGTTGTGCAAACAGAAGCAACCATGACTTAAGTGCTTGCTTCATTTTCTATATTTTGACACAGTGGAAAGGCAATGGTGAAAAGAGCCTGGCAACAGAGATATGGGGGCAGATCAGTGTTCTGCCTCTGAAGGTGGTTGCTAGCAGATGTCCATATGACATTTATCCTCCTCCGTATGCTTCCAGTCAGTTGCAATTAAGGCTTTCTTGAAGCAGAAGAGATATCGTTGCCCCAATACTCTTTTTTTTTCATGAATTTTCCTTAAAATCTCTAGTCATGCTAACTGGAAGGTCATTGTACATTGAGAAGTTTATGGAGTGTCCATAGCAAGGTGCTGGCAGCAGGGGCTGCTGCAGGGGCCTCTGTGAGGAGAGGCCAGGGCTGCCCCATGCCAGACACAGTCAGTTCCAGCCGGCTCCAACAGACCCACCACAGGGCACAGCTGAGCCCCTAAACCAAGGTGGTGGCACCTCAGGGAAAATGTATTTTGGAAAACGTAAAACACCAGACACACAGAGGAGAAGGGAACCAAACAGCTGGGTCAGCATTTGCCTGTTAGCCAAGACTAATCTGCCACTTAGTCATTATGCTGCATGCACAGCTTGCTGCTCAGGCCTGTGTTTGCAGCACATATTCTTTGGATGCAAGTGAAACTTAAGCTGCTAATTGTAACAGGGCACCCAGAGGCAGCTCCCTATGGGCACTGGGCAATCACACCAGCTATATGTCCTTGCCTTTATGTTAAAGTAAAGCAGCATATTCACATGTGAACATACTTCTGTTCAACCGTAGAATCAACAGACAGAATTGTTTTCTGTTAAGAAAATCCTGTAAGAGCTCTAAAAGCCAAAATGTCAGCAAACTTCTCCATGGACAGGATCTGCACAGCATGACCTACATTACTAGGAGGTCTTTCTGGGGTTCCCAGCATCTGAAGAGGCTTAAGTTTATCTATAATATGCCCTTTTTTTCCTCATGTTAGCTCCAATGTATTAAGCAATACTTTACAAAGTCTGAGTGCTTTTCTCCCTGGGATCATGATGCATTTAAATGTCCTTTGAAACGATGGAAACTTGTGGCATCCACAAAGTCTACAGCAGAGTTCAGTGATTTTATTATAGGGTAATGATTTAATGATATTGTTGGCAGAATCACCTCTCTTAGCCCCTAGGTGAGCAACTGTGTCTCTTTCTGTGACCACAAGCAGAGACAGGCTAAGAATCATCTTAAAATCCACCAAAAACAGCTGGGAAGCGAAACTGATTTAAGCCGAAGTGACCTACATTTCCTAAGTGGGGCTGAGCAGAATAGCTATAGTTCAGAGCATAATCACTGAGTAATCCCAGTGATCTCTCTGCAGAGTCCACATAGTACACAAGGACAGAATAAAGCCCCAGCTTTTGTTTGCCAGGTTTTGCCTGCCTCCATAACAATAGATACTGCACACACTTAAGTGAATCCAGTACCAAGATTCTCAACTTTTCATCCAAATGGATTAAAGTCCCAAAAGCTCAAATCAATTTGAATATTTTTTGTAATAACAAGAATTTATTAACTAATTGGTTGTTTTATGAAAAAGTAAAAGGAGAATCCCACACTTTGTTTAATGTTCTATTAATTCTTGCTTCCAAAAACTCTTCACCTAACCACAGCCGGTATTCTCACAAGTAGCACAACTCACCAAACCTACAGTTTAGGGTTTTTAGTTTATGTTAGAAATAATCAATCAATCAAACAAACAAACAATTAAATAACCCAAAATCAAACAAACAAACCAAAACAAAAACCACAAAAAACAACAAGCAAACAAAAACCACCCAACCAACCAACTGAAACCAAACAACTAGTGTGAATTACCAGTGTAGTAAGTGATAATACGTGTATTAAGTAAGTATAATTTGATTGTTAAAATACATTCAAATGTTTAGAGATAAGTTTGAAAAATATTGATATACTTGGTCTGACTGGGAGAGTTAACATTTCCTAGCACCCCATATGATGCTGTGTTTTGGACTTGTGGCTAAAACAGTGTTGCTAAGACACCAATGTTTCAGTTGTCTTTGAACAGTGTTTGCACACCATGAAGGTTTTCTTTTTTCCCACTCTGCTGCCTGAGTAAGTAGGCTGAGGGTGAGCAAGAAGCTGGGAGAGGATACAATGAGGATAGCTGACCCAAATTGGCAAATGCAATATTCTGTACCAGGCAATGTCGTGTTCAGGAGTTAAAATTGATGAGATGAAGAAAAGTGTGTGTGGAGATGGTGTTTGTCTTCCAAGGTGGCTGTTGCTGAGACACTGGATGGGGATCTGTCTGCCTGGGGGAGACAGTGAGTGACGGGGTGCTTAACTGCTTGTCTGGGTCAACCTACCACACTGGGTTGAATTCTAGAATTTGGGGAATTTTATTTGGTGTAGTAAGTATAAATCTTTTATTACAGGATCAGCAGTTTATAATTTGTTCCTAAAAGACTGATGGGGATCTGATTTTAAGAGATTTTGAACAACAGAGAATGTGCTATATTATGACCATGTGAGTTTATTCTGGGAAAGTAATTTAACCGTTGACGTCACCCTGCATTTTCTGAGGTACCGTTGGCTACTAAGAGCCATCTCACTTACAAGACCTTGTTTTCTGCTAGAGTCCGTGAATGCTGCACGGTAATATATATTTGTCCTTCACACTTGTGAAATGCATGGGGTTTTTGTTTTCTTTTAATTTCACTTAGACATCTCCAAAGTAATCATGGGAAAACCTCTGTGGAAAGCAGAAGAATAATTCTAAGTTCAAGAAGCCTAGTAAAAGGAATAGAAAATCAGAACATTTGTAACAGATGAAAACAATCAAAGGCATGATATGCAAAGAGGTTAAAGAAATGCAGTACTAGAAAATGTTCAACACGCAGTAAAACCAAAGGTTATGTGTATAGCACAGTACATTTATTTCAAATTAATCAAATCAGACAAGTCTTTCTTAAAGAAAATTAATAGTAAATATAAGATATTCAATGATATAACAGAGCTGCATATACATGTTGTGGTAAATGAGATCTCAAAGCAATCCAACCTATTGCTCATGTAATGCCCTGATAGACTTTGATGATTACTGTTACCAAATAAATAGGAAAAGAAGTTGAAGCTGTTTAACATTCCAGTCCACACAAGAAGTATTCATCTTCCAAAATTACGGAGTTGCATTTCCTTGTCCCTGTGTTTACTTGAACTATGCTACTTCAACCTGCAAGAGCAGAAAAATAATATAAAGGAAAGGTAGATACTGAGCTATTCTAGGAATAGATGACTAACCAAAAAGATGGGGAGGCAGAAGAATATCAAACCCCTGAGGAACCTATAGGTAAGGGAACTGAGGAATGGTAGGAGAAGATGATCCAGAGAAGGCCAGAATTTGTGAAGGAGGAATCAAATTTAAAAAGGAAGAAAAGATTTGGAGTTGGCTTTGTAAGGTAGTAGAGGCAAATGAAGCACTGTGGAAATGCCTCTCCTTACGAAAGATTTTATGTTTATTAATAACAGTATATTTAGGCGGAACTTTCAACTAAAAGTCTGTATTTTTCTAAGGCATATTGGACCATTTTCAGCAGTAGTTAATAGTTCCTTCTGAAGTGAATTGCATTATACTACTGATTAGCAGACAAAGCAGACAGCAACAAATAACCCAAATCATGAAAATGTGTTTGAGAATCCTTATTGCAACATAAGCATGTTATTGCTTATTACAGTGATGAAAGGAAATTTGAGGCTAGTTTGGGTTCAGATGATGCAGTGATAATGATAAGTTTTTTCTACTGACAATGACAGCGATTTTCCTTTGTGTGTTAGAATTGTTTTGTGGTTTTTGTTTGTTTGTTTGATTGTTTTCTGTAATGAAACAGGAACACTTTAAAAAAAATATTTAGAAACAACAGCAACAACAACACTGCCCTCCAAAAACCAAGAACCAATCAGTAGAAACCTGGATATTAAGAGGCATGTCAGATGGGGTAATTCCTCTTAATTAATCAGCTCTAACAGGAATAAAGGATAAACAGAGTATAATTACTTCATAGGCATGATAGTAGAAAAATTAACTACAGCTTATCACTTGAACACGGGATGTAGAGGGTAAGAAAGATGTCAGTTAGGCTAGGGTACAAACTACAGGGCCTTTCAAAAAGATGGACCAAATTTCAACACAGTTGCGGGGTCACCATCCTGTGAATGACTGAGGCAAGTGCACTGGGAGAGGCATCTAGTGGTAATTGTTTGAAGCTCTATGCCCTGCCCTTTCAAGTGGTGAGTTTCACTCATGGGTGGTTGGTGGCTGCAGAGACACAGTGATTTCAAATTGGGCCCATCTTTTTGAAAAACCCTCTATAGTGCTTTGAAATTGTGTCCATCTCTTTGAAACACCCTGTAATCTGCAAAAACAAGCCTGACAAGTAGAACTGTGTTGTATATGGGAAGGAAGAAAAGTATTTTCTGAAATAAGATCTTAAAATCACTTTCTGTCATTACTCCTGTGAACAAATACTTATTGTTCCTCCCCACTTACACCTTTGAAGTCTACCTTTATTTTTTTAACGAGTAGAGGTTTAAAAGAATTGCTCAAGGTATATGGCTATGTAGGTAGAAAATGTCTCACTTTAAAGGATGCATGGGGAGGGGAGGAGCACAGCAGAATTATCGCATTGTTGTGTGTTTTTTTCTTAGATTTAGTAAATGAGAAGTCTCAATAAAGAGGGAGAAGGAAATTAACATGTTTATAACAAATGGAGTAGAGAAATGATGATAGTTGAATGCCTGAAGATCCGACTACGTAAAACCTAGAGCCTCTAAATATGGGGCTTATGTATTCCAAAATTATAGCACTTATTGATATCTACCTAAACAGGTAAAGAGAACAGCATCAGTACTAACATAATTAGATTTACCTTTATTATAAGCTTTTTAACTCTGCACTGTGTCCTGGTTTAACTGTACCAGCTACTAGGAAGAACTGACTGAAACCAGGACACACTGTAACAGGAAATTTTGATTTATAGGTTTCCCTACTTCCCCATCTGACTCTTCTCAGGCTCCAGCTGACCTTTCCTGTTCTTCTCATCAGAGAAAGTGTTCCTTTATTTATCCTGCATGGGGGTTGAAATATCTCTTGAAGCTTCACTTATTTACATCTAAACGCTGAGAAAGACAGCCAGGTTGGGTATCCCTTCGTCCTATCTGGAGCTGTGGTTTTAGGTCCTCTAAAGTTTTAAGTCATATGGAGGTTCCTAATTAAAGTGTGAAAATTCATTAGAGCTGCTCCAGTTGATGCAAATGATAGTTGTGCACTTAATTAATCACCAGTTTGAAGTCTGCAGTCCTTTTATCTCTGAAGAAAGGTAAAATAAGAATCTATTTGTGTTCCTAGCATAGAAAAAAGGTTGCATCAGATGTATTCTGTCAAAGCTTCAGGTGTGGCTGACAGACACTTGACCACTATGAACAAGAAAACTCTGAGGAGAGGCGAAAAAGAAAAAAGTTCAGATATCTATATCTATATCTGTATCTGCACTTTCGTGGATCTAACTGTTCTCAGTAAAAAAAAAAAAAAAAAGTGCAAAAAATTATAAAGAATAATGGTCAGACCGCTGAGCTTCAGGGCAGTCTGAAACAGCTGCGTGCTTTTATTATAACAAAGCTTGCTCAGTATGGCTTTACTAGCACAGGTGGTACTGTACATTATTCTTCCTAAAGAAGAGTTATTATATTGCATTATACCCATCATTCAGAATTACAGCATTCTTCTTTTCGAAGGAGGCAACCAAGATGAGGTTTGTAACTTGAACTGGTAGGGTGTATGCTATTACCTGGAAGATGATTAACAGTAATTCGATGCAACATGCAACATTTGCAAAAGTGAGAACAATAAAATCAGTGAGGCAAACAAATGAGCCATATGTTCCATTATCTATCACCCACGGGGTATACTAGGAAAAGGGTGCTGATCACCTGACAGAGCATTTGCGGAATATATATATTACCAATTTAAAGCTAGGATCTTTATGTATGACAATCACTCATGGTTAGTTTACATATCCATTTTGAGAAATTAACTTTTTTTTATTATTATTTCTTATTGCTTGTATGGAGGAATTCGACCATTTCTCACCAATCTGTAAGTGATACTAGCAAAGTAAGGAAATTTGACTTGCAGAAGAAAAGAAATTACTTTCACACTCAGGTGCTCATTTTATCTCAAGACAAATGCATTCATGTTTTATCATTGTTGTGGATAGATATGTCACTAATTAGAAAGCAAGTAAATAAAAAATGTAAATTACATGGATTAAATTATTTTGTTCGATTTTTCAATGCTGACCCTTGAAACAAGCAGCAACTAAAGAAAACTGATGGTTTTTTGAATGTTTCATGTTTTTCACAGTGGAATTTCAAATAAAATTACAAAAATATTTCTCCATTTGCCAAATCTGAATAGTTTGAACTTGCCATGACTGTTCTACTTAGGTAGAGTGGCATCTTCTTGTTCTTTTTCTTATGTCATTCTGTGATTTGCTTTTCTCTGCAAAACATATTTGAACATTTTTCTTCCTTTTATTACTGTATAAATACAAAAACTTTCGTAAGAATAAGAAAACTCCAGATAAAGTCTGAAATTTTTCCTGGACACAGTCAAAAGCTTCCTTCCTCATAATGATTTCACATAATGATCTGTTAGAAATTTGCTTAAATTACCTACAAATATGCTATTCCTTGTAACACATCAAAACTTGGAGAATTTATGACTTTGAAGCTGGAAACACTAACAAATTAAAACCCTCAAATTTCAAGCATCATTTGTTTCAATAGGCCCTATGGACTTCACAAATTTCAGCAGATGAAATTTTTGTTTTAATTTTGTAAGATGTAGAACTAAACTGCTTATGGTATGACTTCCTTTTACATACTTGTTGACTTTTCCACATTGACAAAAATTACGTATAAAGTTTGTTATGTTCTCACTCTGCAAATACTGCTGTAAACCTCTTTTCCCTTGGGTTCAGCAGCTTGTTCTCCAAAGGCCCGAGGCCTAGATCTGATTTGGCGCAGCAGCATAACCTTCCTTTGACTTCTGATAAAGTTGATAGTTATGAGGGAGAGCTGTGAGAAAGAAGGCAGACAGATAAGAAAGATAAGATTGCAACCAGAGGTAACTCTATTGAGTCAAGATTATTAGAAGCTCAAGCATTCAAGGAGAAAAGCACTATGGAAATACTAAGCAAAAAATGGGGAAAGCTAGTTGAATAGTTAGGAATCACTGAGGCCTTGGATCAAGCCATCAGTGTCACCAGTGATAACAGAGCTGGCGGGACTGGCAACTCAGCAACACTGAGTCCTTTTCAAGGACTGATAGAGGCTGCCCCTGCGCCTCCTGACTGATGTCTGTGTGGCCAACTCTTGGCACGCTTTAAGAGTATTTGTGAGCAAACTACTGCTTAGCCTAATGGATCATCAAATCTTAGTTGGTTTGTCTGTGCTGAATTAATAAATACTTGCTTTTTACTTTTCAAGTTATGTATTTGTCACGTGCAGAGTCGCTTTGCAGCATTTAAAGGGTGCCTTAATAAACTGATCCTAAAGAGGAGATCTAGCAGGGTTCAGTGAAAGACAATCCCCCACCATATCTTCCTCTGTGACCACTGCACAAGGAAATCAGCAAATGAAAATAAGGGTAAGTACAGGTAGCCAAAGTATCAGAGGTTTGGCCTGCTGTGGCAGAATTTTGTCCTTTCTAACACATGCTTTCAATATACAGTTTTAGTTTTTTACTTATTTTTCCAGAGGAAAGATAAAAATAGGAGACCTAGAAAAGGTTAATATGACCTACCTTTTCAAGGAAGGGCTGATTTATGGTAAGCAAAGGACAATTTAAAACTCCTGAGTGTTTTATCCCCATCTGTGGTTTTCCCTGGGGTTTCTAAAAGATACTGGTTTGGCAGAAATCCTGGCAGCTAAAAGCTGCAGGAACATTACCTTGCTTTCTGCAGCTGGGTGAATTGTAAAGAAAACAGAAATTGAACTGCTTCTTCAGATTGTAGACCAAATTTCAGCTCAGAAATGTTTACTTTTTCATGTTTATTTTCCATGAATGTTTGAGTAGCTGAGATTAACTAGATCAAACAGGCAGAAAAGCAAAATTTCGTTCAAAAGATTACCAGCAAATTTTGGTAGGATTACTAGATTTGTAACTCATGTCAAATGCATTGATTACTATGCTGAAAACACATGAAGTGACCCTTGAAGTGAGGTTTTGTGCTGTGCCTCTGAGACTGTAATACAATATTCCTGTGCTTAAGGGAGAAGAAACCCTGCAGATATAATCCTGATTTAACCTGTGTGGGCTACACATCAATACAGTAAACAGTAATGCAGGAGAAAAAAAAATCACCAGCCACTTCCAGGAGGGAACATTTTCCCTACGCATTTTGATTGTGTGTAAAACCTTGAATGGAATATGAAGGTGCATTCTGGATGCTTTCAGCTTCCTCTTCTCTCCCAATTCTTACTTCTTGTCTATCGCTTAGTATAGAAAAAGTCAGAACTCACATAAATTCTAAGAGCTGTAAGAGCTATAAGCAGAGTTATTTGCAAGCCACCATAACCCCATGAAAGGAGAGGGTGCACTTGGGACCCTTGTACTTGCTACCTGTATTTACAGCTCATTTCTTGTAAGATAAATACAGGGCTTACTTCTGAATTTCTTTTCTTTTCTTATGTTGACCATGGAATAAGCACACTAAATAAAAAAGGGTAGTGATAAGAAACTTCCCTCTACTTAACTTTTTTTACCCATTAATGCATAACTTAGGGAGTTAATTTTGTTTATCAATAAAATTCAAGGCTACAACCACAATACAACTTTTATGATCCAATGCCATGATCTTTCAGAATCAATAATTATGTATGGTATTACCTAAAATGTAGTTTCTGGCACCCAAAATGATATTCAGAAACTTGTGATATACCTCAAATTTCAATACCATTCATGGAGAAAGTACTGACCAGAGAGTTGCCTTCTGTCACAATCAGTCCTTGCACTAGCGAGTCACCCCAACACACCATAGACTAGTTAGAAGGCACTTATAGACACTAATCTCTCACTGGAGAAACCAGGTGGCACAGTATCCCAGAGTTTCATTGAAATTAGTTCTGTTTGTTTGTTTTTGTGATGGAATCCACAAATCTTGGACATGAGTTATAATGGATTTTCTCCCCAGTCTTTGTGAAATCCTGATAAGCTTCATACCCCTCCGACAAATCACAAACAAGGTTGTGCCACACGTATCGAGCATGAATGCAAAGAGAGCTATTTCAATAAAGCAGGTCTACAACTGTAGTTGTAGTATGCAGAGAGCACATGATCAAATAGCCCTGAGACTTGCATGGCATGGATATGAACCAGTCTATGGTGACGCAGTGAAGGCAAACGGAAGCTTGATATGACACAAAAAAAAGTAGAAATATTAAGGTAATATTAATCTATCTGAGAAAATAATTTAGTATGCACTGAACCATCAAATGCTTTTCTTAAGGCATGCAGAGAAATACTTTCTTAGGCTCAGAATCCATGATCTTGGTGCTTCTCCTGAAAACATGCATTGACGACTTCTTTTACCAGTAACAGATTATGTCTCACTCTTTTTTAAATCAAGGTGTGATGCTAGTGCTATTCACTTTCCCCTTTACATCCCACAAAGAATGAGCAGCTCACATTCAGTCACTCCACTTTCTAAGAGTATTTACACTTCATAAAGGACTGCTGAGCACCAAGGTAGACTATGGAGGGTGGAAAATTGTCCATTCAGATCTACAGATCTTGCAGACCAGAGGAACACTGCCTTCTAAGGAATGAGGTAACTTCTTATTGTTGAGTCACTCACTAAGGGGCTCAACTCCAGTGCAGGCATGTTCCACAGCAGACTGCAGAATTGCAGAGTACAGGGGGGGTTTCGTGAGCTCGGGAAGCCACAGCAGAGTGCAGAGACCTGCCAGGAGCTGACAGCTCTCATGAGAGCAACTGACAAGGTGAGGGCAGGGCCAGGAGTAAAGGGGGCCACCCCTTCTCCCACAAAGGCATCTCTAGGGAGCATCAGCCACAAGGAGTGCTGTGACCAAGATGGGCAAACAGAGCATGGTAGTTCATGCTGGAGGGCCTGCAGGGAGGCTGCCTCTTTAAAGGAGGGGCATTCTTCTGGCCGAGTGGAGGCTTGAAAGTACACATAACCCAGCAACCAGTCACCTTTTCATGGCCATCTGTACAAGTCAAGGGCACTCACCCTACCTGACCCTCAGTGCCCAGACCTTTTTCCTGGGGGAGGCACTGGTGTTAGGCCTGCCTGCTAAAGGTGATCTGGTACCAGTGGTGCCGGCTTTTTGTTCTGTTTTTCTTTCCCACAGGCTTTTATCAAGCTAACTTTTCTTGATTTATATATCAAGTCTTATATCAAATTAAAAAAAAAAAAAAAACAACCTTCAGTCTACTGCCCAGATCACTGATTTCATTTGTAAAATTCTTGTGTATTTATGTTCTCAAGTCACGACATAATATCTTTACATCTTAATATCCTCACAGTAATAGATGTCCAGAGCCTAGGCAAGGATCACAGGTCAGCAAGAGAGCACCTGAAGAGCAGCACAAAGGAGTTTCAGCCACTCCAGCCAGCAAGTCAGCTTCATCAGAGCCCCAACTTAAACGCCGGTATGTAAATGTGTGTAGTATGTGGAATAAACAAGAGAAGTTAGAGACGTGTGCTTGCCTGCAGGGCTATGGTCTTATTTGCATCACGGAGACATGGTGGGATAGCTTCTATGACCGGAGTGCTGGAACAGAAGGATGACACCTCTTTAGGAAGGACAGGCAGGGAGAGGTGACATTACAGTAGGGGTCTGCTACAGGCCACTCAACCAGGAAGACTGAGTGGATGAGGCCCTCTATAAACAAATGGAAGTAGCCCCATGTTCACAAGCCCTGGTCTTCATGGGGGAATTCAGCAACCTCAATATCTGTTGGAGGGACAATACAGCAGGACACAAACAATCCAGGAGGTTCCTGGAATGTGTTGATGATAACTTCTTTCTCTAAGTGATAGAGGAGCCAACAAGGAGGGGTGTTATGCCGGACTTTGTTCTCACCAACAAGGAGGGGCCATTGGGGAAAGTGAAGCTCAAGGGCAGCTTTGGCTGCAGTGACCATGAAAGAGTGGAGTTCAAGAGCCTTAGGGCAGTGAGGAGGGTGCACAGCAAGCTCACTACCCTGGACTTCAGGAAAGCAGACTTTGGGCTCTTCAGGGATCTATTTGGTAGAGTACCATGGGATAAAGCCCTGGAAGGAAGAGGGGCCCAGTAAAGCTGGTTAATATCCAAGGATCACCTCCTCTAAACTCAGGAGAGACGCATCCCAAAAAAGAGTAAGTCAGGTAAAAATTCAGGAGGCCTGCATAGATGAAAAAGGATCTCCCGGCAACCTGCAGAGTGTAGAAGCAAGGACAGGTAACCTGGAAGAAAAATTGTCCAAGCAGACAGTGATCAAGTTAGGAAAGCTAACACCCTAATAGAATTAAGTCTGGCCAGGGATATCAAGGGCAACAAGAAAAACTTCTATAGGTGTGTCGGTGATAAAAGGAAGAACAGGGAAAATGCGGGCTCTCTCCGAAAGGAAATGGGACATCAGGATATGGAGAAGGCTGAGGTATTCAATGACTTTTTTGCCTCAGTCTTCACCATCAACTGCTCTAGATGCACTGCCTAAATCACAGAAGGCAATGTCAGGAACTGGGAAAATGAAGAACTGGCCACTGTAGGAGAAGGTAATGTTGAAGACCACCTAAGGAACCTGAAGGTGCATAGGTCATGGGACCTGAGGAGATGCATCTGTGGGTCCTGAGAGAACTGGCAAATGAAGTTGCGAAGTCATTATCTATCATATTTGAGAACTCATGGCTGTCCAGTGGTGTGGTCAACATGCTGGGAGAAAGATATGCCGTCCAGAGGGACCTTGATAGGCTTGAGAGGTGGACCTGTGCAAACCTCATGAAGTTCAACAGGGCCAAGTGCGAAGTCCTGCACATAGATTGGGGCCATCCCAAGCACAAATAGAGACTGGGCAGAGAATGGTTTGAGAGCAACCCTGAGGAGAAGAACTTGGAGGTGTTGGCTGATAAGAAGTTCAACATGAGCCAGTAATATGCGCTTGCAGCCCAGAAATGCAACCATATCCTGGGCTAAGTGAAAGGAAGTGTGACTAGTAGGTTGAGGGAGGTGATTCTGCTCCTCCACTCTACTCTCATGAGACCCCACTTGGAGTACTGTGTTCAGTTCTGGGGAGCCAAACATAAGAAGGACACTGACCCATTTGAGTGAGTCCAGAGGAGGACCACAGAGATGATCAGAGGGCTAGAGCAGCTCTCCTATGCAGACAGGCTGACAGAGTTGGAGTTATTCAGTTTGGAGAAGAGAAGGCTCCAGGGACATGTTATAGCAAGTTTCAAGTACCTAAAGGGGACCTACAAGAAAGCTGCAGAGGGACATTTTAAAAGTGCATGTAGTGACAGGACAAGGGGTAATGGTTTTAAACTGAAAGAGGGTAGATTTAGATTTAGATTTAGATGAGATAGAAGGAAGAAATTATTTACCATGAGGGTGGTGAGGCACTGAAACAGGCTGCCCAGAGAAGCTGTGGATATCTCATCCCCAGAAGTGTTCAAGGCCAGGCTGAATGGGGCTTTGAGCAACCTGGTCTAGTGGAAGGCTTCACGGCCCATGGCAGGGGTTTTTGAACTATATCTTCAAGGCTCCTTCCAACCTAAACTATTGTATGTTTCTATGATTCTTCCCTGTGTCAGGAGGCTAAAATCTTGACTAGATCAAGGTCAGATTCAGCTGAGTTTATGTACTGGTGATTGACATAGATGTAATATTGGCAAGTGGCAGCATGTGGATTTATTCATGGAGGCAAAATACTGGTGATCCTCTGATAAACTGTTAATCCACTGAACAGCAATAGTTTTTTTCTGTCTAGTTTTCTAGGTTAGAAATAAAGTTTGAAACATTTCTTTCAAGTTTTCTCCCTCCAAACATTTTTGTGACACTTTCGCAAAAGATACAGATTAGGACTGGGAAGAAGAAGAAGACATTAAAATTGGACCTCGTTTCCCAAATGCATGATTCTTGGTAATCAGACATTTTCATTCACCTGAAAGCACCATCAAAGCATTTATTTTATTTTTTAGCTTAAAACAGAAGTGATAATAACTAAATTGGATGGCCTCAGGCTCTTGCATATGGATATTACCCATCCATATCCCTGCTGAGTCTTCAGAACTTTATCCCCTGTGCTCACACAGAAAAAAGTGCATTAAGAATCTTGTCTCTGTCTTTGCACTTGACTTATGTAAGTTTTTGTGCATTTATGTTGTAAATCTACCTGTTAATTTCATTCCACAGGTTTCTTTGCTTTAGTTTAAGTAGTTCCTTCCCAGTTGATGTACAGTGTACAGAGAACAAGTGTATTTATGAGAAGCCAAAAATGAATTAATACAGTCTTCCACATAGAATAGTTCCTTGGTTATTAGCTCACACATTGACATGGTGAAACCATGAAACAGATAATATGTTTGAGATTATTAAACTCATAATATAACAAAGGAAAATAATAAACATACTTTTAGATAACTGAATTATTTTTGTAAGCAGTAAGTTCTGATTTTTTCTTTTTTTTTCTTACTTAGGTCACTGGCACCTTTTTGTATAAGTCATTCAAAAAATGGACATTCATTGAATGCCTGTTCCTGCCACCTTAGTCATGCAAACAGTGCCACTAGCTTCATTTCAGATTATTACTGAGATTAAAAAGAGCATCATTCAGCTTTCCAAGTAATTTAAACCTATCCTGTGCTCATTTATATTAGCTCAATAGAGAAAATCAAGTTAATCAAAGAATAATACTAGGTGACATTTTATGTCACGAAATCCCTGGATTGAATAGCGTTTTCTAAGCCTTGTTAAAAGAAATGCAAAGATGTATTGGGCAGTGTCATCTTATGACAAGCTCTCTTCTGCTTTCACAAGTCACAGCCTTTTAGTCAGTGCACTTTAGACCTGCGGTAAGCAAAAGCCAACATGGATTAGTCAAGAGCAAATCATGTCAAACCAATTTATTTCTTCCTAAGATAATGTAACAGGCCTTGCAGACAAAAAGTGAGCAACATATTAGACTTGTATATTTGGCTTCAGTAAAGTTTTTGACATTGTTTTTTCATGTCAAAGTCACATGTAAGCTAAGGAAAATTGTTTAAATGCATGCATGATTGCAAAATTATTGGAAATATGCAGTAAAAGAATATTAATGGTTCGCTGTCAAAATTGAAAGATTTATCGAATTAAATTCTTTATGGATCTGTCCCAAGACAGCTGCTATTCAGCATTTTAAATAAAAACCCTAAACTACGAATATGACCATTAGTTTTGCTGTTGATACCAGGGTAGGATAAATTGCAAGTACATTAGAGGACAGGAACATAATTCAAAAGGATTTTTAAATATTAAAGGAATGAATAATGGGATGAAATATTTCATGATTCTATAGGTTACATGAAACACAGGCAGAAGTAACTGCACAAGTAAGGTGAGCAAACAACTCTCCAGCTAGTTCTGCAGAACTAGAGGTAGACATACAGTAGATCTTAAGTAGTCTTGAGTCATCACTGTAATTGGAAAAAATAATGGCAAGATAATAGCACTGAACTAGTGCAGCTGGGGAAGTTTGGAGGCACTATTGTGGAAGTATTTAAGAATCAACTAGACAACTAGAAAACATCCACCAACAATGATGTAGATGTTGTTGATATTTCTCTGGAGCAGAAAGATGGGCTAGGCAGCTATTTTAGGTCATTTCCAGATTTATGATTCCATGAAAGCTAATTTTAATGTACTCCAGTGTGTCTGTGTAAGAAAGAGGCTGAGAGGAAGACAGACCATGGTGCTGTGAATCTCTGTTCTGCTATATTTGTATGATATGGCTGGCTTCATGAGAACAACTCTGACATCAGTTCAGTTCAGAAGCTTGCCCCAAAGCTGGAAAAATTTTTGACTGGAAAAGGTATATCTATTTCTAAAACTAACACTAATTTCATACAGAGGTAAATACCCAACAGAAAAAAAAAAAAAGTCAAAGATTGCACTGGCATCTTAAGAACCATCGACACAGAAGTGCATGTAAATAAGCTTTTAAAATAATACAGTGCATAGAAATTAATTCCATATGATATGAATATGCATGAATGTTAAAACACATATTTCATTTAAAGAGAATATATTGGTGAATTTATCAGCTCATTTTGACTTTTGAGACTCTTCTACATTTTTCTTAACATCTGGCTTTACCAAAGAAATGATAAACTATGATTGTACCTTGAGCTTTGGGAAGCTGAAGACACAATTCTTTTCATAAAAAAATTAAAGCTTTTAAAGCATGCATTGCTTCTTTTGCATTTGAGATGGTCCACAGATACTTCTCACAACAGTGAAAAATATGTATTTTTAGTCATTGTGGATTTTGTAGTCCTATTAAGTCATGTTTGAATGTCCTTTCCTTTAAAAAGTCATAGACCAAAACAGTTTTTAGTATCCTAATAACATTCCATTGCAACACAATTTCCCAGCCTACTGATCCAATTATATGAATGTGGTGAACACAGCTCCTTCACTTTGTAGACAGCACTAAGCAAAACAAAGAAGTGTGAAGTAAAATCAGTGATGTTTGAGAATCAGTGTTTTGGAAATTACTACTGTATTTAATTGGGGTAAGGGGGATGTTACATTTACTGCTTGAATATGGGGTTCACTTTTTGAAAAGTTTTATAGCATAAGCTGTATGTTGTTTTTTTCAACATTTTAGCAAATTTTAAGCTGAAATTTAACTTTTAAGTTAGGTTGATATCCTTTCTCGAAATAAAGAAAACATACATAATACAAGCGTAGCAAATGAGATTTGGTACAAGACTGAGGTACCAACATGTCAGCTGTCTACATATGAACTAGCTCAATAATCTCCCTTTATAACACTGAAAACCTAGTCAGTATGGTCAGTGGAGTCCATAAAATTATTCCGTTGAGGAAGACATAGACAGCTAGGTTTGATTCATTTGTCTAAGCATAGATATCTAATGCTGATGGACAGGCACCCTATATTGACGAGGGCTGAAAGGTATTACACAGAACTAAATGGAAAATTCTTTCCTTCTTGGAATGGAAACTGGAGATCCAAGAGATACCTATGTGTCATGTCACATGACACTAGACACCTGTGTTGAGACAAATGTATTAAACCCTTTGTAGCCAGTAATCTGAACTGTTCTGACCAGTCTTGGAAACTGCCTAGGAGGTTCCTGGAATATGTGGAAGACAACTTTCTGACACAGTTTTGAAAGAGCCAACTAAGGAGGGTGCCCCACTGGACCTGTTGTTTGTGAACAGAGAAGGGTGATGTGATAGTTGGAGAACATCTTGGGCAGAAAGACAATGAAATTATAGAGTTTCTGATTCCTGGAGAAGGACAGAGGTCAGCAGAACTGCCACCTTGGACTTCCAAAGGGCAGACTTTGGTCTGTTTAGGAACCTGGTTCAGAGAGTTCTTGGGAGGCAGCTCTGAAAGACAAAGGAGTCCAGGAATGCTGGATATTCTTCAAGAAGAAAATCTCAAAGGCACAAGAGCAGATTGTCCCCATCCAGTACAAGATGAACCAGTGGGGAAGAAGACCGTCCTGGCTGAATAGAGAGCTGGAACTCAGGGCTAGAACTCAGGGGAAAAAAAAAAAAATAACAATAATTAAAAAAAAAAAAAAAAA
>VWYH01008689.1:101064-282432 GCA_013399365.1 Pampusana beccarii
AAAAAAAAAAAAAGTCAAAGATTGCACTGGCATCTTAAGAACCATCGACACAGAAGTGCATGTAAATAAGCTTTTAAAATAATACAGTGCATAGAAATTAATTCCATATGATATGAATATGCATGAATGTTAAAACACATATTTCATTTAAAGAGAATATATTGGTGAATTTATCAGCTCATTTTGACTTTTGAGACTCTTCTACATTTTTCTTAACATCTGGCTTTACCAAAGAAATGATAAACGATGATTGTACCTTGAGCTTTGGGAAGCTGAAGACACAATTCTTTTCATAAAAAAATTAAAGCTTTTAAAGCATGCATTGCTTCTTTTGCATTTGAGATGGTCCACAGATACTTCTCACAACAGTGAAAAATATGTATTTTTAGTCATTGTGGATTTTGTAGTCCTATTAAGTCATGTTTGAATGTCCTTTCCTTTAAAAAGTCATAGACCAAAACAGTTTTTAGTATCCTAATAACATTCCATTGCAACACAATTTCCCAGCCTACTGATCCAATTATATGAATGTGGTGAACACAGCTCCTTCACTTTGTAGACAGCACTAAGCAAAACAAAGAAGTGTGAAGTAAAATCAGTGATGTTTGAGAATCAGTGTTTTGGAAATTACTACTGTATTTAATTGGGGTAAGGGGGATGTTACATTTACTGCTTGAATATGGGGTTCACTTTTTGAAATGTTTTATAGCATAAGCTGTATGTTGTTTTTTTCAACATTTTAGCAAATTTTAAGCTGAAATTTAACTTTTAAGTTAGGTTGATATCCTTTCTCGAAATAAAGAAAACATACATAATACAAGCGTAGCAAATGAGATTTGGTACAAGACTGAGGTACCAACATGTCAGCTGTCTACATATGAACTAGCTCAATAATCTCCCTTTATAACACTGAAAACCTAGTCAGTATGGTCAGTGGAGTCCATAAAATTATTCCGTTGAGGAAGACATAGACAGCTAGGTTTGATTCATTTGTCTAAGCATAGATATCTAATGCTGATGGACAGGCACCCTATATTGATGAGGGCTGAAAGGTATTACACAGAACTAAATGGAAAATTCTTTCCTTCTTGGAATGGAAACTGGAGATCCAAGAGATACCTATGTGTCATGTCACATGACACTAGACACCTGTGTTGAGACAAATGTATTAAACCCTTTGTAGCCAGTAATCTGAACTGTTCTGACCAGTCTTGGAAACTGCCTAGGAGGTTCCTGGAATATGTGGAAGACAACTTTCTGACACAGTTTTGAAAGAGCCAACTAAGGAGGGTGCCCCACTGGACCTGTTGTTTGTGAACAGAGAAGGGTGATGTGATAGTTGGAGAACATCTTGGGCAGAAAGACAATGAAATTATAGAGTTTCTGATTCCTGGAGAAGGACAGAGGTCAGCAGAACTGCCACCTTGGACTTCCAAAGGGCAGACTTTGGTCTGTTTAGGAACCTGGTTCAGAGAGTTCTTGGGAGGCAGCTCTGAAAGACAAAGGAGTCCAGGAATGCTGGATATTCTTCAAGAAGAAAATCTCAAAGGCACAAGAGCAGATTGTCCCCATCCAGTACAAGATGAACCAGTGGGGAAGAAGACCGTCCTGGCTGAANGTGTGCCACCACACAGCACATACAGGACAAGGAGGGATCAGACCCAGTCAGCATGGGTTTGGAAAAGACAGGTCCTGCTTGACTAACCTGATCTCCTTCTGTGACAAGGTGACCCACTTAGTGGATGAAAGAAAGGCTGTGGATGCTGTCTACCTAGAATTTAGTAAAGCCTTTGACACCATTTCCAACAGCATTCTCTCGGAGAAACTGGTTGTTCATGGCTTCACTGGGTAAAAAACTGGCTGGATGGCTGGGCCCAAAGAGTTGTGGTGAATGAGTCAAACCCAGTTAGCGGCCAGTCACAAGTAGCATTCCCCATGGCTCAGTATTAGGGCCAGTTCTGTTTAAGATCTTCATCAATGACCTGGATAAGAGGATTGATCTGCAGATGACATGAACCTGGGGGAGAGTGTTGATATGCTCGATGGTAGAAAGGCTCTACAGGGGGCACTGGACAAGCTGGAACAATGGGCCAAGGCCAATTTTATGAAATTTAACAAGGCCAAGTGCCAGGTCCTGTAGTTGTGCCACAACAACCTCATGCAATGCTACAGGCTTGGGGAAGAGTGGTTGGAAAGCTGCCTGCAGGAAAAGGGACTGGGAGGTGTTGATTTACCAAATTGCACCAGGGGAGATTTAGATTGGATATTAGGAAACATTTCTTCTATGAAAAGGTTGTCAAGCACTGGAACAGGCTTACCAGGGAAGTGGTTGAGTCACCATCCCTGGAGATATTTAAAAGATGTCTAGATGTGGCACTTAGGGACATGAATTACTGGTGGACTTGGCAGTGTTAGGTTAACAGTTGGACTCAATGATCTTAAAGGTCTTTTTGAACCTCAATGATGATTGTATGATTCTACAAGCACCTGGTACTGACTCAGGCTATCTTTAAGTTGCCTTTGCATACATAATTTGGGATGCACTCTCTCACATGAACTGCTTGGAAGAACATGAGTTTCCTTGCTTTCTGCATCTATGATATCGGTGATATTAGAGGGTATCTCAAATATCACTAGCCGTTTACATTTAGGAAAACCGATGAAGCCTTTTAATAGGGGCTTATTCACTAGCTCATATAAAGATACTTGCATAGAGCCAACGGCATTTCAGCATCTTGATGTCAAAGTGAATACTACCAGAGGTACTATTTTCAAAATCAAACATCCTTCCCAGGCTTTGGGGAAACCACAGCCATATGAGATAAATTATATGGAAGCAATGCTACCTGGAGATGCAGTTAAATATACAATTAGATCTTCTGTTGGTGAATCTGAAAATGAAACAAGAATCTAACATGTTCATAATTTTATCATAGAGATAAAATTTAATTTAAACTTCTTCCTCTTTCATTATACAACCATTTCATACAAAAAAGAGGATACCTTCAAGGCTGAATAAAAGATGGCCAATGAATAAAAGTGGGCACTGAAACATGATCATCACACTAAAGAACTGATATTATGATTCTTGACTCTTTTGATTCCAAGTGTCTTTCTTAAAGACAAAATCTTAGCACAATGTGCCAGATAGTGCACTCTAGGGACTCCTCCCACAAGACAGGAATAATACGACTGCAGTAGACTTGGTTTTCTCCATCCTACACAGTCTTGTAACACTGTACAAACAACCTTTTCACCCTCAGGCTCTCTAATTACCATTTCCTGCCACCCGATCACACAATACATCTCTACATTTTCAAGCTACAAACAAAGGCTGTGCTTCTGAGTTTCAACACAGCACTCACACTATCTCAGGCACATTTGATTAAAAAAATACAGACCAAAAAGAATTATATCTTGGGGTCATGGGATACAGCATGGTGTCTACAGAAACTTAGAACAAAAGTCTATGTGCTGTGATCGCAGAATTACAGAAGGATTGGGTTGGAAGTGATCTCTGGAGATAATCTAGTCCAGCCCACCTGCTAAAGCAGGTTCACCTGCAGTAGGTTGTACAGGAATGTATCCAGGCAGGTCTTGAATGCCTCCAGAGGAGACTCCACAACCTCTCTGGGAAGCCTGTTCCAGGGCTCTGGCACCCTCAAAGCAAAGCAGTTTCTCCTCATGTTTAGATGGAACCTCCTGTGCTTCAGTCTGTGCCCATTGTCCCTCATCCTATGATTGGTCACCACTAAAAAGAGTCTGGTCCTATCCTCTTGACATCCAACCTTGAGATATTTGCAAGCATTGATGAGATTCCCTCTCGGCCTTCTCTTCTCCAGGCTGAACAGACCCAGCTCTCTCAGTATCTCCTAAGAAAGGTGCTCTAGGCTCCCAATCAGCTTTGTAGCCCACCACTGGACTCCCTCCAGTAATTACTTGTCCTTCTTAACCTGGGGATGCCAGAACTGGACACAGTACTCCAGATGCAGCCTCACTAGGGCAGAGGGGGAGGATAACCTCCCTCAACCTGCTGGTCACACTTTTCCTAATGCACCCCAGGAAACCATTGGCCTTCTTGGCCACAAGGGTACGTTGTTGACTCATGGTCAACTTGTTGTCAACCAGAACTTCCAAGTCTTTCTCTGCAGCGCTGCTTTCCAGCAGGTCTGCCCACAACCTGTACTGGTGCCTGGGGTTATTCCTCCCCAGGTGCAGGACCCTACACTTGCCCTTGTTGAATTTCATCAGGAAAACGGAATTTCATCATGAAAAATGGTGATCACACCAGTCTGCTATAGAAGAAGAAATTCCTAGGCATTGTAGAAATGAGATTTTCTGTACAGTTTGGCCTTGAGGCTAGAGACTATTTCCCCAAACTGATGATTTCATGTAGAGTGTTTTTTGGAAACTGTCCATACCTGCCACTTAAGCTTGGAAACATCTACATATTCTAGGCTGTTACATCTCTGCTAGTGAGGTTCCTTCAGTTTCTGACTCTTTATGAATACCTGCACCATTTCTAACATAATATACTAACTGGTAGAGTACGTAAGACCATTCAGCAAGATATTCTAGTCTAGGTGTTGCCTTAAGTGCCTTATCTATGATGTGTGATCTCGAATTTTTTTTCAAAACATGGACTTGTTTTTTGAAAAACTAAAAACTAAGGAAAAAAAAAGGCCAAAAAAAACCCCAAAACCATGACCTGGAATATCACCTGAAGAAAATGCACCCAGACCCAGTTCCTGCTTTTTGTGGTATGGGGAGAATTCCTCCTGCCCCTCATACTTAACAGAACTCCTCAGCTGCTGGGTTGTTTTAACCATGGTGCCTTGAGTTACTTGTGGTGATGACATACTTTCAATTTCACCATTATAAGATTTTATATTCGATTAAGTATTTTCTACAGCAAAGAGAAAATTACTTGGTAAGTTGCTGGCTAGGAGACTGAGCAAATGTAAACAAATGTAAGTAGATAGAACAAGAAAGAGTGAGAAACTCTCACTTCAGAACTGTTTTTCATACAGTGTCTCCAGCTTTCTTCTCCTGAGTAGAGATATCTCTACTTGGAGACCTTATTGTGGCTGTTCAATACTTAATGAAGGCACATAAGAAAGATGGAGATAGACATTTTACAAGGGCCTGTAGTGATAGGACAAGAGGCAATGATTTTAAGCTAAAAGAGGGTAGATTTTTATTAGAGATAAAGAATAAATTATTTACTGTGAGGGTGGTTAGACGCTGAAAAGATTGCCCAGAGAGGCTGTGGGTGTCCTGTCCCTGGAAGTGTTCAAGGCAGGGTTGGAGGGGCATCGAGCAACTTGGTCTAGTGAGAGGTGTCCCTGGCTCTGGTAGGGATATTGGAACTAGATGATCTTTAAAGATCTCTTCCATCCCGAATCATTCTGTGATTCTATGATTCTTTTCAAATCAGTACTACAAGTGAGGTAAATGAAGTTTATTTACTAGTATGGAGGTAGAGAGAAAGAGAAATGGAGATGCCAGCAAGGAATGAAGGGACCAGTAGTCTGACTTTAGTTCCTTACTGCATAAGAGCTTGTAAGTCTGAATCCTGAGAATGAGACTTGTCCACTTTCAGCTTAGAATCTGGAGCCCTGAAAGTAACTGACTTGTGTTTTCACATTCCCCTTAACATCTTGCTTTGATTACTTTAAAAGTCCTGCCCAGTCTGCTATTTCCTTTGAGTACCATTCCACATGCTTGGCTGGACTCATGCATCTGTGAGTCCAGCTAAGTATTTCTAGGTCACATATTGAACATAGGCAGATATGTACATAAGAGATAATGATTAAATCAAAGCAAAGCCTTGTTTCCCTTAGCTGATTTCATTGTGAACTCTTCATTGTGAAATCTTTTGAAGAATTAATGAAATTAGGGGTCTGTGATGATATAAGATAAAAATGTTGGGAAAATTTGTCTGAAGGCAAATAGAGATCTCATTCTTTGGGTATTGAGTGCTCAGGATTCACTAAACAATTGTGCTGCCTCTTGATTAAGCGAGAGAGGAAAGTAGGAGTCTCTAGGCACACTGCAAGATGACTTGTTCCACTTCTGTTCCAGTTCTTGTTCCCGTTCTGGCTTCTCTTAGCAAAAGGAGGCTGATTTGAGAGCATAGCATATGAGGTGCTGACTATGAATATTCATTTGACTTCATAAATCAGCTTGCTTGACTATACTTATGTCTGAATTCATGTCTCACAAGCATTTTAATAAATAAGTTTGCCCAAAGAAGTTCATTGAAATTGTGAATTGTGCTTGAATGTTCCAGGAATGGTCTCAGAAGCTGAGTTTCAGACCTATAATCTTAAATGTTTAAAGACAAACACTGATCAAAGTCTCTATCACATAGCTCATATAGAGAAAGAAAGCTTATTAAATGCTAAATATTTGTCAACAAAATGGAGTAAAGAAAGTAATTGGTCAAAAGAAATATCATACAATAAACATGGTCAAGAGATATTAAAATTTGCTGTTAAGCAATTTAGAGATAAAATTACTGGCTATTTTTCCATTATTTATTTACTTTCTTATTGACAAAACAAATCAGACAAACCAAAACCAAACAACGAACTAGGATTTTAGGGAAATTATTTGTTATGAGGTGGCCTGCCTGAGATGTGACTATTTGCTTTTAAGGTTTTTTTGATTTGGAGTTTGGGTTTTTTGTTTAGTGGTGGGGTTTTGGTTTTGTTTGATTGGTTTTTTAAAAAAAAAATCGCTGTATGAGTTGGTTAAAAAAGTAAATAAACAAATATTAACAAGCCAAATATTAAGGTTTTACATAATTTGACATCTACTCATTAAAACAGTTTTGCCATAATGGGATTAATTCAATGTGGAGTTATAACAAATCTTGAATTTTACATGAATTTTTCGAATGAATGGTGGATATCTAAAAAAAAAAAAAAGTGTGTTTTCTACATGTTCCTCATTTTTTGCTAGGTTTTTGGTTGTTCATTAAATGTAGAGAAGTGTTTTTACTCTCATTAAGTGCAAAATCTTCTATTAAGTCTCTGTATCTATTAAAATAATCATATCTAACAAAATTCTTTAGAAAAAGTAGTATCTAAATAGATTCCTTTACTGTTTTATAACTTTATAAGACGTAAGACAATTAAATAAACTGCTTCATCCAAATATTTAACTTGTATATGAAGACTCACCTTATTTAGTCTTTCAAAATATTGAAAGCATAGAACAGAAAGGGTGACATAGCTCTAAATCTGCGATCCACAGGAAAAAAAAAAATAAAAGGAAAAGAAACACAGCTTCTTTAAGACAGGAAATTAGCTGAAACTGGGTTTTTTTACTACATTGATAAATCAAGCATGAAGAGCTATTGTTTTAACTACTGTATGGAAAAATATAAATTATCCCAGAAGACATGACTGCATAGACACTTCTACCTGTTAACAAAGACAGCAAGAAATCTATTAAATTAATTATGTACATTGTTTGCAGGGTAGTGATCATATCTGGGCTTTCCTGGAGAAAGAGACAAAGAGATTCTCAAAAACAAAGTTACCATGGAGACATAACATCAAAGAAAAATAACTATTACTCAGGGGAAAGAACCCAAACCTGTTCTGTTCACTGAAATAAATCTCATATAAAAATTGAATAAGATCTCTATGTGAACAGTTCTAAAGTATCAAGGAGGAAGCAGATGTCTGACAATTTTAATACTCTTCAGTTTTCCTATGAGGACAAAACATGAAATTTATCCCAGTCTCTCTACTAAGGGTAGTTTCTTTGCCAAAATTCAGGGGCTGGGAGTGTCCGCTGTTTTACTAGGATAAAAGAATAAAAAAGCAGGTAGGGAACTGATTTTGTCAGCTTG
Organism: Pampusana beccarii; assembly: GCA_013399365.1. NCBI lineage: Eukaryota > Metazoa > Chordata > Aves > Columbiformes > Columbidae > Pampusana > Pampusana beccarii. Next base: position 108,929 of record VWYH01008689.1, read on the forward strand.
GAGTCCAGTTTTCTTGGACACAAATTTTTTATTAAGTTCCTGCAGTGTTGCCCTCCCAGACCATATTTACCCAATACATACCGGAGAAGGTACTGGTTCAGTCTTGTTTTCAGCAAGCACTCAGCTTATGTGCAACCTAATCTACCAACTAATGAAGTTCAGAGAAAATCTGAGATTAGTTTTGACCTTTCTCAGCTTTTTGGAAATACAGTCCACTTTCGATGCATATGTCTTTGTGTGGTCCTCCAGAAAACAATCTTCCCCTCTCTACCAGCTCGCATTTAAACCCAAACTCATGTCCGGTCGTGCATGTAACATTTTAAGCTCTGAAAAAGAATCTAATTACCTATAAAGTGAGATGCGAGAGACAGTGTTAATTACTGTCAGTAATTAAGCTTGCAGGCATGGTTTCAGTAAACTAACAGTAACTGGAGATGTTTCTGTTCTGGAGTAGCTGAACTACTGTTTTACAAAAGAAATTAACCTGTCTGTATATATGCTTTTTTTCGGTCATTTTTCATCTTCTTTGAGAATCAATGACCTAAACATTATGAGCCACATCACTGCTATATTACTTCCAAAACATACTCTCTGTTCCTGTACAGATCTCTTATCTGTAATCAGCATTTATTACCCATGTATCTAAATTTTGTGTTTCTAGATACATAAAATAACATTTATTGTTCTTTCCATCCGTGTCTGTAACTATCACCAACACACAGTAACAGACCTGACCGAATTCTAATAAACTTAATCTTTACCTTCCTACTGTTAAATGTTTGTATGAAAATGATGTGAGACTGAATTGCCCATACTATCTACATAAAAACCAGTTTTGCACTATTTTTACATTAAACATAAATTTGAACGTTAAGGGTTTTTTTCAGTACGTATCTTAGAAAAGCATTTAAAGGAAAACTATGGAATGAAATAGAAGCAAGATCAATTTAAGTGATGCTAAAAACAGCATGGGTGGTAGAACTTGCCTAATTGATAACATTTTCCAGTGCTGAAATTCCTCTCATGCCTATTTAGCTGCCTGAATTCAACTCTTCTGTGTTTGCTATATCCACACCACCCCCCCCTTTTTTTTAAAGTTTCGTGCTTCTCATCCTGAGGTAGAAAACATCATTAAGTGTCACATTCAAGCGTTCTTTGATCAAACCTCTTATTGTGGTGACAAAGTTCAGATGGTAGGATGGGAACTGAATTGAATTTTGCAAGGGAAACCTATTTGTTTCAGACCAGAAGCTGCTACAAGCTTACCCTTAGTTATCCCAGTCACATCAAAACAGCACCTGTGAAATTTTTCAATACCATGTGTTAAACGAAATTCAGCGATACGACAAGTCATAGAGCAAATATTCCTATTGTTTCAACGAAAATTATGACCCTGTTTGGTTGTTCAGTTTTCTGTGATGGACAGTTCATAACACGTCAGCTTCCTGGCTGTCATGATACCCTTTTTGCTTGCCTTTAAGTTACCTTAGAAGTATAGTGTGGATAACAACACTTAAGTGAATTAAAAGCTTTTTCTTGTTTTCTGTTCAGCGTTTTGCTTTCATCCTACAAAATTTTCGTCATGTTTTCCAGAAGACACATCACTGAGATTATAAATGTCAATTTGTCAAATTGTTTATCCTATCTGATTCTCATCCAATTTCTTTGAGAAAAGATGAACCTTTTCTTTCTGTAGTCTCATAAACTGATTGCTAGTCCCATAAAAAAGAATAAAGAACAAGTACAGACATAGTCTTTGCCATTCCTCTTCTACTTTCCAAAGATATTCTGGAGTCCCTGAGATCAAAAGCTTGTTTTTGAAAAGACAGTTTTAGCTGTCCATTCAGCATGTGTATAAGCATGGGATATGTTTTTTGTCAAAGAATGACAATCCCCTTTATTATCATGCTGAAACAGACTACTCTGAAATAGTTTCCTGTGAGTCAGCTTGCACTGGCTCACTTCCTAATTTGTGCCATAAAGATCTCATTACAATTAATTGATCTTGTGAATAAATTAAAAGCTCCTTCTCTAGTATACCCTAATTCTACCACCTATGAATTGCATCTTTTGCCCAACTGATCTTAAAAATAACTATGAAGAACCAAAGCTGATATTCGGTCTCACAAAATCAACGCATTGTTGCAGCTGCAGTATCTGACCCTGCTGTAACTGCCGTACCAGACTGTCTTTCCAAGTTCCGAATTAGGTTAACACTACTGCAAAAGCCTCTCTCTGCTAAACTACCTTTTATTCTAACCAAAATGGGCGCAAGCAATACACAAAGCTTTGCCTCATGATAGTCTCCACTAGGAAAATAAATAATAATTTTTAAAAGACACAAAAAAAGACAACAGAAACAAAATCCTTGCATGAAAATAAGGAAGTTTATTCAAACTAATTATGGAAGTGGGTTCCTATATAAAATCTGAATATCTGAATTTTAAGTTGAGAACTGCTTACATGTGAACTAGTTCTTTTTGATCATCCATTCTGTTCCCTGTGTGTATTTACAGAGCTATCTGATTGTATTTGCAGCTAAAACCAGAGCTAATTAAGGAAAAGCAGAAGACAGATTCCCTTTTTTGTTTTCTTTCCTATGCACAATGACTAACGTGTATAACATTTGTCCAAACATTGCATGTTAGCAGAGCTGTTACTGAAGATACTGTTTAAAGAAATTCGTGTTAACTGAATGAGAGGGATTAATTTGATGTGAAAATATATATTCTTTATCATTATTTCAAGTAAACATGGAAGTTCAGTACTAAAGCTGTAAGTAATTAAGGATAAGCGGCTTATATTGCTTCCTTATACCAATCAGACTTTTTTTTTTTTTCCAACTCCTAACAGGCAAGTATGTATGAAGGTTGTTTTTAAAACCTCCTCAGTCATCTATTTTTTTATTATTATTATTAAGTACCTTTAAGAATCTGAGTGTTAGACTTTTAGTATGTATATAGCCTTTACATTAAGGCAGCCAGCTTCATAGCTCGAAAGATTATAACCGTATGAACATGACATTCATTAGAACAGGCGCGGAGAGTAACATGCTATCACTGCTCGGTTAGCAGTTGGTATTTTGACACCGTGCTGCATGATTCTAATCATACATGTTTGCTTGGACAAAGCTTTGACAATTTAATGAAATAGTACGTAGAAATACTCCAAATATCTCTGTGTTCCCGTGTGTGAAATGGTAACACTTCTTGAATGCAAAAGGTCATTTCAATGATAAGTAAGATAGATTTGCACTGCAACAATCCAACATCACACATCATCTTCCCTGCCTTGAGAGACAGTTATGACAGATGGAACACAAAGTCATAGACTAAATTAACTCAATGAACATTTTAGAGGGATGGTCCACAGACTAAGGGAATGATATCTGTCTGTATATAGGTATATATAGATATATATATATACATATATAGGTAGGAAAAGTGGTAGTTAATTGAAATGTATTGGTAAGTGTAAGACATGAGCATGACAGAAATGGAGTAAGGGGTGGAACTGCCTGGTTTTGCTGAGATTGAGTTATTTTGCTTCATAGTAGTTAAAATCTTTTCGCTTTAGTAGCTAGAACAGTCTTATATTTTGGATTCATTTCTGAAAATAAAGTGATAACACACTGAACTTCCTATATCTTTGCCTGGGACAGAGTAAATTTTTTCTTTCCAGTAGCTAGGCTGTGTTTTGGAGTCAGTATTAAAAGAATGAGAGAACTCACTGATGTTTTGGCTGTTACCAAGAAAATGAAGGACTTTTTCAACTTTCCAGCTGCAGGTACACATAGAATCTGGGAGGGAGAATAACAGGACAGCATCTAGATTGACATCCAGGCTGGCCAATGAGATATCCTCTACTATTAGCAGCATGTTTGGTATATAGCTGGAGCAGGGCTTTCTGGCTCTTCCCTCTTCCTCTTTTTCCAGGATCAGGTGCTCAGAACCAGGCCTCTCTCTACTTCAGGGGCCAGCTGTTTGGCACAGTTGCGTTTGAGCTCAAACTGTTGTTCGGCTTTCTTCTTCTGGAGTTGGCTGTACGGGACTGGAGTTTGCGATCGCTGATCTGGGACTGGCTGAGTATTACCGGGTGGTATGCAATTGTGTTGTGCATCAATTATTTAATATATATTTGGTTTATTATTTTCATTATTATTTTCTCCTTCTTTGTTGTTCTATTAAACTGCTCTTATTTCAACCCATGGGTTTCACCATTCCCTTTCAATTGTGTCTCCTATCCCACTTCAAGGCGAGGGGGATTAGCGAGTGGCTGCATGATCCTAGTTGTCAGCTGGGATTAAACCACGACAATAAATAGCTTTGAAGATAAATTCTTTTTCATGTAAAAGGAACCATATAAATATTTAAGTATATGACCATAACGGAAATTAAGCCAAAAGGCAAATACAACTGGTTTGTGCATCAGTAGCCACATAAGCATGATTCTGTTTGTGTCTGAACTTTATCCAACTGAAAGACTGACTGACTCTCAAGAAACTTGCATGACATAATAGCATCTCTTGTGTGTTTTGTGTGTGCTAAAGAAATACACAATATGAGCACAATGAAGAATTTATATCAGTAAACGATCTTTACACCAAAGTTTTAGCAGTCTAATCAAGTAATTATTAGTATTCTAATAACTATAATCATTACTGTTCTAATAACTGCTAACTTTTAGAATCCAGATTACCTATTCAACTCATTCTCATCAATAGTATAGGTAAAATTATTATACACAGGATTCCTAGTATCTACCATTCTTCTCTGATATTAAGTTCAACTTTTCAATGCTCCAGTGGGTCCTTCCTTAGATATAATCCTGTGCCTCTGCTTTCAAGCCCTCTTCCGTCCTCTCATGCCTGTATTCTTCTACACTGCATTAATATTACAGGTTCATAGATAGTTCATACTGCACACAATAGTATAGAAAGTCCAGACAAAAGCTTGGTAAGTCCTAGTTCAGAGGATTTGTGGAGTTAAAACACACCTGTGGCCTTTTACTAGTACTGATAACATATAAACCCCCAAAGACACAAGCCTGCAAAAAAAGACAGTGTAACATAAAGAAGACTTAATCTCACTGACTGAATTTACACCATGGTACTCTAAGTGACATACTTTAACTCAAAACAGTGATACATTAGGTATAGACCTAAAACTATACGTGACTAGTATTGCCATGCTTAAAATTATTTCTGTTCTAAACTCTCTGCTGAGATCAGTGGCAAAACTGTACTGAAATCAAGGGGATCTGTGCTATCATAGACCCCACCCAGAGCAAAATACCTCTTTGTTATTCATGATCAGCACCAGTCCACCACACTCACGAAGTATCACTCGAGCCTGAAAGCACTAATACAGCCTGAATCTCAGAATGCAAGAATGCTCATCTCTATGTCTCCTGCTACCTGTCTGTAGAAGAACGCTTTGGGATGGGTTTTGGTTCTATTTATGCTTTTACAGCTATCTGGACCATGCCTCTTTCAAGTGCTGTTACATAAATAATTTGGTTGTATTAATACATGTGTTAATACATCAGGTTTTGATGCAATTTCACCACATAACATTAGCTTCTGTGGCCTTCTATATATAAGTGTTCTTATGTAAATGTCACAAAATATTTCTATTGTTTTTAATGCTGAATGCAGTATGCCATAGTACCTTGTATTCTTTAATTAAATAGAAGTACTGAAAATAAGTCTAGACCCCATTAGCTGATGATTTTAGAGTAGATGGCATAAATTACACATAAATCCAATTTTACTTGCAATTTGTTACTCTACAGACAAAATTAGAGATGTTCATTCATTTTATGTCGTCATGTTCAGTTCTGTTTGACCTATAATGAGCAAATGTTTTTTTGAACACAGACAGCAAATTAAAGAGATGGACAGGCACCTTTCATTAACACAAATTTTTCTCTTTTGAGTCTTTGTATACGTTTTGGTAACCAAGATAATTTGCCTTTTTTCCCAGCAATTATCTTCCGTCATTTTGTGAATGACTTGATAGAGGTTAATTCATGTACAGCAAAGCTAACACTTTTTAATGCAGAAAAAGATGTTATCAAAGGACTCTGAGCTCAGTTCCTAACACAAGTACCTATTGAAGATGATTTTATATTTTTGGAAAATAAAAATAAACCAGAGGGCTGTATGGCAGCATGGCTATCTATTTTTTCTCAGAAAAAAAAACCTGCTGTGTTTGCCTACATCCAGTAATTGAAGTATTCATATTCCAGCTGTTATGCTGGAATTTTCCTACAAAGTATTTTATTATTTTTCCTAGGACACTGTATAAAGATTATCATGTATTACATGTGTACCTATAGTATTTTTAGTTTCTGAACTTGGTTACATTATAAAAAATATCAAGTACTGAAGTATGTGCTACATTTAGTACTAACCGTACTCTTAAATTCCTTTTTAAACTAGTGCTTGACAATCACAGCCTAAGGCTAATATATGTATATATAAAAAAGATATATATGTACATATATCTTATAAGCAGTCAATTCTGTCATGTCCCTAAATAAAAAAATCTGGGATGATCTTGATGTGAAATTCAGCTGCATGACTAAGTATTGACTTCACCTGTCAGCTCCGGAAGTGATTATACTCTTTGAGACAGTTTTACCACTGCATTTACAAGCTAGATTGCAATCCTATGCCAAGTTGAATGCAAAAAATAAGGAAGGAGGTATATAATCTTCCAGATCAGTTCACAGAAGGATAATTGTGTTATTCATGTCCAATGACACTTATGGCAATCATAGTCCCATTCCAGAAGGGCTAAAAGCTTTAGTCAGAGACAGTTCTCTCCATTTCTTTTCTCTTTTAAGACTTTCACCACTTCTCTAACTTCAGTTTTGGCTGAAGTATGTCTTATCAACGCGCAATATGTAGCGCCAGTCCTTACTTTTGTTTTCCTGTCTCAAATGATGTTAGCCTCATTGCTTTTGTAGTCTGTTCTAGTTAAGAGACTGGTCTAAGCAACAGAGAAATATCCACGAATAAAGATTTTTTGCTGAGCTGAGCCATTTGGATCTTTTCCATCTGCTGTTGTAGATATGTTTCTGTCACCAGTGTAAATGCCTCAGGATAATGGAGGAGAAAGGATTTATTTATAGAAAGCTTTGTGAGCTAAAGTTAGTCCTCATGGCACTTTTACTGCTTCAGTGCTGACTTTGAAGTCAGGTGATAAGGACCATGTTAGTAAGAAATACCTACAAATAGGAAGGTGAGTATGCAAAGTCACTAAATATTTTCAGAGTACTTTAGAGTAATCTCTAATGAAGACCCCACATGGATTAAAATCACTCACAGGGCAAATCTTCTGAGTGCAATACAGCTCTACCAAGTATGAAATTGGCTCCTGGTCTGCTGCTGCAACCTGTTCTCTTGCACAGCAAATAGAATTATCAAATCTGGGCCAAATGCTGCAATACCCTACGCTTTAGTGTGACACAGCCTTTGTTCAGGCAAAAGCATCACTTTCTGTGTTTCCCTGTGCAATAAATCCAAATGGATTTAAAGACTGGACATATTGTTGCTAATACTGGAATTATGGTATTTCTGATAAATTTTATGAAGGACAAAAGAAGAAGATATCAAAATTTATTCCTTTAGATTACAAAGGATTATTCTGATTTTATTATAAAGAAGTGACAAGGAATGTGTAAATATCTTTTTCAAGATTTTAACATCCCAGACAAATCTGTAATGCTGAAACTGATGGCCCCATTTTGCAAGCTTATTACATTACAATTCATAGTTAATGTACTTTTAGTATATCTAGGCAATGATGGTGCTACTCTTCAATACATTGAGCAGGCAAATGAAATAACTTAGAGTAAGCTGTGACCTCTGTACAACTGAAATAAATACGCATTTTCTGAGACTATTGAAAAGAACCTTTTATATTTTATATTTCAGCTTTCGACGTCATGTAGGATTGATTTTGCACAGATACTGTAGAAGTGCAGGGCATAAAAAGTCATTACTGTCAGCAAGAGAAAGAATGGCATCATCGCATTTATGATTTGTACATTTGTGCTTCCATGCAAGGGATCTAGGTTAGTCACCCACCTTGACTTAAAAATGGATAAAAGTGACTAGTAAAAATGTATTTACACTAACATCTAAAAACCATTTGAATATTCATGACTTAAAAACGACTTAACCTAAATAATAGGTATTATATAAATATATATAATATATAAATATATTAAAATTATTCATATTTGAAACACCATAAGCAAATAAGGAATATGACAGATTCCATAAGACTTTAATATCTTAAGTTCTTCTAACAGAAGACCTCTAGAAATTTCATTATGTTCTGGACATGCTTTTAATGTTCCTGATCTCCCTGAAGCAAGTAAGCTTTGATATACTTTCATAGTGACTTACAAACAATTAAAGTGAGTGTTAGTGGTTCAGAATCATTCTGGTATTAAACATAAGAGATTTTTTTTATTTTATTCACTTGGCTTATCATGATGATATAATTACATATATAATAATTGAATTCAATAAACAACAAGGGTAAGACATTTATTATTCACTCAATTTCTGTTCCTTCTGAGTGATCTTGTAGATGTAATGCTGAATTGCAATTTATCATTTAATAGTATTGTTATTAACAGTACGAAAAATAATGTTACAATTCCTTTTACATTGTTAATTGTTACTGAACTGTACCAATGGAAGACCTACATTTTTTCAATTAGAATTTCATATAACTGAATTATGTATATACAGATTTTTTCATGTTGCTTTGCACTGAAACATTCAAAATAATTGGATAATCTCTATTTCAGATTATTAATTAGACTGCCAGAAAAAATATTAAATTAATTTCTGACTATTAGGAAACAAGTTTGTTTTTACGGGAAAAAAAACCAAACTATTAATAGAGTGTTGATCTGCTGGAGGATAGGAAGGTTCTACAGAGAGATCTGGGCTGGCTGGATCAATGGGCTGAGGCCAGTTCTATGAGGTTCAACAGAGTCAAGTGCCAGGTCCTGCAGTTGGGTCACAACCTCATACAACGCTACAGGCTTGGGGAAGAGTGGCTGGAAAGCTGCCTGGAGGAAAAGGACCTGAGGGTGTTGATCAACAGTGGGTGAATATGAGCCAGCAGTGTGCCCACTTGGCCAAGAAGGGCAAGAGCATCCTGGCTTGTATCAGGAATAGTGTAGCCAGCAGGATGAGGGAAGTGATTATCGCCCTGTACTCAGCACTGGTGAGGCCCGACCTCAAACACTGTGTTCAGTTTTGGGCCCCTCACAACACGAAAGATATTGAGGTGCTGGAGTGTATCCAAAGAAGAGCAAAAAAGCTGGTGAAGGGCCTAGAGCATAAGTCTTATGAAGAGCACCTGAGGAAACTGGGGTCATTTAGCCTGGAGAAAAGGAGGCTGAGGGGAAACCTTATTGCTGTCTATAACTACATGAAAGGAGATTGTAGCATGGAGGGTGTTGGTCTCTTCTACCAAGTAACAAGCAATAGGACAAGAGGAAATGGCCTCAAATTGCACCACGGGAGGTTTAGATTGGATATTAGGAAAAAAAAAAACACAACAATGGAAAGGGTTGTCAGGCATTGGAACAGGCTGCCCAGGGAAGGGTGGTGTCACCATCCCTGGAGGTATTTAAATAATGTATAGATGTGCTTAGGGACATGGTTTAGTGGTGGACTTGGCAGTGTTGATCTTAAAGGTCCTTTCCAACATAAACGATTTTATGATTCAGTGATTCTATTTGTCATAGAAGGTCTTCTTTATCAAACAAAAAAACACAGAAGAAAAGTATAGCTCTTCAGTATTTTAATAGATAAAATGGAAATCCACTAGCTCAGCAGTTTTATTAGTGTAAAAATCCATTAGGCAAACTATGTTACACGCATTATTTTCCAGCTAGAGAGCATAAGTGAGCCTTCTGCCTGATTTATGGGAAGCTTGTATGTTTAAAACCAGCACAATTTGTGATGGGTTATACTTAGCTTTAAGATCCTTTCCAGTTTACAGGTCAAAAATGATTGATAGATGGACAAAGAAGAATTTGGAAAATAATGTCTTGTTAAATCAACAAATACTGAATTTCCAATATTTTTTCTTAAACCATACTTTAGTTTCTTTAGCTGTTTGCATCAATATCTTTAGTATGCATTTTTAAGAGCTATACGTGTGGAAAAATAAAAAATTTAAAAAAAAAAGAAAAAGAAAAAAAAGAAAAACAGGTAAGACAGATGAGACTGTATTTGATATAAGGATTTTCTGACAACTGCAGAATATATTCCCAGATACAGTTAGGTCACAGTATGTGCTACTATTCCTGCTCTTAAGAAAAAAAAACAAACAACCAGAATTTACAAGCTGAAAATTATTATGTAGATTAGTTTCTTGTTGACTTGCACTGTCAGGAACACTGTAATTATATTTTCACTACCAAAACATCTTTTCCCTTGTTACTGCTTTCAAGACTTTCATTTTGTGTTTTTTAACATTCACTAACAGGAAAAGTTGCTGACTCTGTTCAGTTCTGAGAAATCAGCCCTCAGGATGTAAATTGTCCAAATAGCTCAAATCTTTTGTTTCACCGTGGCTTGAGAAAGATATACAAAGTTCATGAGTATCTATTTCAAGGCAAGAGCAACTATTACCAGCAGTTGGTTTCCAAGCACAGTGTGCCACCAACCTTTCAGTATGGAACACATTTGTATTCCTGTCCTTTTAACCTCCTGCACCTTTCTGTTTGTTCTCTTCCTGAAAATTCTACCAGTTAAGGAATTTGGGAAGTAGCGCGGCTTGTAGACTACTACATTTTGACCTCCTCAGAAAGGAGGAATTCCAGAGAGTACTGATAAATGTCTTCCTATATTTCGTGCCTTCCAGAAATACAGCAAAATATTGCCATGCAGCTGCCAGAGTACTGAAGGAACAGGGATCTGCAAGTGACAACATAGCTGTGTTTTACCTTCCAGAGCTGTTTGACTGGATTATGGAAGAGGGAGATAAAAGACTAAGCAAATGATACCATTTTTAATATACTTATTTTTATTTATAGCCAAAGTGTCACAGGTTCCCTAATAGAAGTTTGTCATTGGCACTTGAAAACATGTAGCAAGGAACTAGTCTCATGCCCCAGGCCTTATAATCATAGTGTGGTGTGTGGAGTATCAATGAAATGGGGAAATATAGTCTGTTTTATTTTTGTCAGTTGACAGAAATTTGTATATAGAATTCTTTTTCTGCTTGGCAAAATAATACAGATTACTATACAGAAATTGTCAGGCATATTCTGACCTTCTTCTTGCTATTTCTATGTTTAGTGACTATTTAAATCTACAGAAAATGCCAGGTATCTCCTCTAGCTCTTCCTAATTCTTTCATGTTTTATAATGCATGAATAAGATGGAGACTGGGTTTACTACTGCTTGTTTTCTGATCTGTGTAAGATAATGTAATGCTTCAAGATGTAATAATATTTTTTATTATTATTATTTTCCTGTTTCTGAAAGAACTGATTTAAACTGTTACATTTTTTTCCAGTTCCTACCTAACTGTTGTCTTCAGGTAAGTCAGGAGAAAAGACCATGGTGTTTGAATAGTTTACTAGATGGGTGAGATAGTTCGGCCATCTACTTTATTCACACATGCATTTCCTGTCAAAATAGCTGGATTTAAAAAATCAGCTCCATTTGAAAATAGTCCAGTGGGTTGAGTGGTCTTTGTTTTCAACACAAATTAGGGAACATTGCAAAGATCAGTTCAGTATCTAAAACTGGAATCAGCTCTTCAAGTAAAACTTTGTTAGTGAAAGGTATTGTCTGATTTTTTTCCTTTTTGATATGTATAGTATCAGTACTTTTATATGATTTCAGCAGTTGGTGGTATGGTCTTCCCATTGTCATTTAAAGACGTATGTGTTTGTTACCTACCTGTAACAAAGCACGACAAGAATAGGAGTCAGTAGAGAACTTAAGTGAAAATGGAAATCTGAGTGAGCCAGTGAGGATTTAAACAAGCAACAAAGTTATTTTTTGAGAGAGGAGAGGAGGGGAGAGGAGGGGAGGGGAGGGGAAAGGAGGGGAGAGGAGGAGGGGAGAGGAGGAGGGAGGAGGAGGGAGGAAGGAGAGGAGATAAAGGCCTTTGTGCCTTAGCTAATTGTTTCGGTTTATTATCTGTATTTGTGTTAGGTTAGCAATCTCAGATTGCGTTAGACAAAGAGGCTATAGGATTTCTGACCGAGAAATTTTGTCAAGGAGTCCATGAATGGCACAGAGCAGAGCATAAGGAGTCAGTTTGCCACTGTTACACAGAAATTTCACAGAATCTCAACTAGATGATGGGACTAAAATATCCTCCCCTTTGAGTCAGAGGGACTCATTAAGGAGAGTGCTCTGGGCAATTGACTCAAAGGGCATGCAGCTGCTGAGGAGACCAGATTATTAGGTTTATAGCCAGGTACAGGCATGACTTGCGATGCTTTCCTCTGCTAAGAGGAAGTGGAATTATTTAACTTATTAATTTATTTATGCTAAACAAAGAAAAGGTACTGAAGAGAATGAGATATTTTCTTTCTTTCTGAAATTTATAAGCAGTCATTTCAGATCAGAAGCATTTTGCACCTTTGACATTTTCATCCTTTCCATCATGTTTGTCAATGAACAAATATAAATCTAGATTTTTTCATTTTTCTTATTTTCCCAATTAAAAAAAATCCCGAAGTTTCCTGTAGTAGGCAATACATTTTTATTAATGTTTTGCTTTCTCTTCTTCTGAGTAAGAAAATTTATGTAGAATGTAATATCACAGGATATTCAATGTGTAGAGACTCAGACTTCAAAACTGAGAATGTAAAGAAAACTCTGATTGTAGAGTCCACTAATCCAATCAGAAGTTTCCATAACTTTATTCCTCTGATGGCTAGAAACATGTTTCTATCCACCAACCAACATTTTAGTCATGGAAATTTTATACCTATTTTTTTACATAAATATTATCTATTTGATTTAAAAGTTACTTGATTGCTGTTGGTTTTTTTTTTCCTTACTCCCTGATATTTTTTCTTTTAATGTATTTGTGAAGAATATACATTTTCCTCTATTGACTGATTTTTTGTGTTTAATTAGGCTGAATTTCTTTTTGGCTATTTGAATGATGGTTTCTTGAGGCCTTGAAGTCTGAATTCATTTTTTCGTAAACAGGAGGGATCAGGTTTTGGCTTGTTAAAGATGTGTACTCAATGTCTAGCACAAAGACATTAATACTTTCTTATTTCTACTGGAAATATATTTCGTAATGGATTGAAGAGTACTTTTCTGTTGCCATACCCTGTTAGTAATTCAGAATCATTCTGTCGTCAGCTAATACATCTAGGTCTTTCTTGTCCGTTGGCATTTGCAGATGATAAGTTCCTGGTCAATACTAAAAATTTTGTTTACTATTCCTAAATTGCTTAATCAGCTATTTCGTACTATTTAACTCTACCGTCTTGCTGCAACCTCAGTCCTTCTCAAGGTCATCTAAAACTCCCTGTAGAATTCCCGAACTTTGTTGCCCTTTATGGTGTCATCCAACTTTGTTTTACCACCTGTTTCTGTTAGTAAATGTTTTAAGGTTGTTGCTACAATTCTCAAGAAATATTTGGTCTGGTATATCTTTCTTTGTAAAGTAAATCTATTGATTTATCCTTCTTTTCATTGTTTCATGTGAACCAGATCCATATTACCCTAAAAACTATTGTCTTAACTATTGTCCATCCTCAGTTTTTACTAGAAGTTTTGTCGTTGTCGCTATTGAGTGAGGTAAAACTTCAGATTAAGACAGTGTCTGCATAAGTTGTTTGCACCTGAACAGGGTGTTTAAGGCTCAACTGTAGTAAATGAAGACCTAGTCAGTACAGCTACTAGAGCTTAAGGGTACAGCTTATTCACTTTGAAGTAGACAAGGAAGATGAAATTTTGTTGTGTAAATGCAGTAACTTAATGATTCTTTTAGGCTTTACCATATCCACCACATCTTCAGCTGTCACTCCAGGAAGTGTGGGTCTCCCATAGGTTCTATACTATTTCAGTCACTTCCACATTAATTTCTTGGATGCTCTAAGGCATCCAGAAAATAACAAGGCATTTGAATTCCACTTTTACATAAGTACACCTAAAACTGATTATCTGAGTTTCAAAATAACTGCTAGCCTCTATGCAACATCTTACTGATTGCATTTCTGATATACAAATCAATGAGGTTTACTTCATTTAATTCACCAAGAAAGTTATCGAACTTATTAAATAAAGATGTCAAGTTGCCCTGGAGTAGTCAATTTTTCATAAATCCATGCTGTGTTTTATTTCATTTTACTTCAAAAAATATGTATTTAGTGATGACTAATATTAAAACTAATGGTAAAGCTTGCTCATTATTAAGGGCAACTTGAGGAGACTTCAGTTGCTGAATCTCTAAACCTGAAGTTCAACTTATTGCTTGCTGTATTTAACTAGAATTCCTGCTGCCAGAAAGTGTTTTGCAGATGGAAGATGTGATCTGGACTTCACTGGAATTAATTTGAGAAAGAAAGTAGGATGGCCAAAAAAGGCCTAAAGGCCATTTGTCACAGACTTGTCATTAGGGGTTTATAGGAAAGAGAGTGACAGATCAACTAAATATATTTTGTGTTACATGGCTTACATTTTTTGTGTTTAAATCAGTCCCTGAAAGACTGATCCAGAGAACACTTTCCTTGAGAAGATGAAAAAGACAATTAGCTTCCATGTTCAAAGGAATATCTGATTAATATGCTGTATCCGATTAATTTTTTTACAGGTATAGTTATGCTTGACATGCCTATTACGTTTAATGTCTTTGACTTCAATTTAAACCCACATATTTCATTGCAAATCCTTTGAAGTCATCCAATATTTACACTGTTGCAAATATACTGAAAAGAGCACAATTCATTTTATGCATTCTGCTTTCCTACAATAAAATAACTTGCATTTCATTCTTATCTTTCTCTCAGATCATATCCTCCAAGATCAGAATGTCTTGCTTGAGACATCAAAAGTAGTAAGCATCTTCTCCTGCCTTTCCTCACGAAAGGAATTGCTTTCAAAGTTCTAGAAGTTAATGAGGGCATTTCTTCCAGTACTTCGTATGCTGTATGCCTAGATCGCTGATAGCAATTAAAATTTGAATTTGTTCAATTAATTCGAGGTAGTATCTCATATAGGTTCTTAATAATCAGACTTAACACTAGAAGATAATAGAAACTTTTGCTGCATTTCGTGACAGTAATGGATTGTTTTCAGTCAAGGGTAGTCAGCTGTGAAACAGCTTAGAGAAAACATTGAGGCAAAGTATCTTCAAAACATGCTGCAAAATCAGTTTTCCACACCCTTCTCATTTTCATTAACGGCAATGGACTTCACCATGATATATAATTGTAATATAGGAATTTTTACACCAATGGGTACATAATATTCTCTTGTTCAGTGCCTCATCTCTGATATAGGCCATACCAAGCACTAAAGAAAACCACAAATGCTTCATAGCATACACTTGCTTAATAATTAAGTTACAGCAAACACTTCTCAGGTTCTGGAAATAAAATCAGACATTGATTAAAATTAATCAGAAAAATACAGCAGTCAAAATGTAAACATTTATCCCTCTAGATACTTTGTAGCATTTTAATTGAACATTTTCTTAGAGGACGGCTTCAAATTCTGTCTGATTTTCCATCCACTCATTCAGAGTAATGTTTCACAATTAAATGGAATAGCTGTGTGACAATCTGCTGAAGTGTTTTAAAACCAGAAATTTCAGTATACCTAACCTTTTTTTAGAGAAGACTTAGAAATTCTGGGATTTTATTCCTAACTAGCTGAGGGAAAAAAATGTTCTACAAAACTTAATTGCTTTATTATAAACAACTCTGTCCAAAAGTATGAGAATTTATCTGTTTCCCTTTCTAATATAACAGGGTAAGTTTTGTGATTATCTATATAAATGTTCAATTAGCCTTAATGATATTTTATGGTGATTAGATTCACAGGCTGAACAGTATTATTGTTAGTGATACTCATGGGAAAAGTAAGGAGAACAGCAATTCTAACTTTATATGCACAGTGAAGGACTCTAATCTAGCTCTTACTATAGAGGAAAGAGATCTCAGAGTTACAATACATTATTCTATGAAAATAGAGTAATCATCTTAATGCTCAGAAGCAGTCAAACAAGCAAATTGAGTATTAGGATTTATTAGGAAAAGAATGGAGAACTAATCAGAAAACAATGTTGTCACACTGTAGAACACACAGTGTTCCTGGAACATGAATCTATGTTTATTTCTATTCCCCAATTAGAAAACAAAACCAAAACAAAAACCCAACCAAACAAAACCCAAACAAATAAACAAAAAACAGCAACAAAGCAAAACAAAACAAAAATACACTTTGGAAAAGGTACAGAGAAAGGCAACAGAATGACCAGAAGTAGAAGAATTTCCATGTAAGTAGTGGTTACAATCACAACATTTTTGTAATCCTAGGAAATAGTTATATAATTTGTAATACCAAACCACAAATGTCCCAGAAATCTTGAAACAGATTTTTTTCTTTTTGCACTGTCTTATGATTTAAGAAACAGGAGACAGCAGACAAAATCATTAGATGGCAATCTGAAAAGCGCTTTTCCACATAAAACATAGTTAAGTGATGGAACTCACCACAATAAGATATTGTGCATCAAAAATTTTATATGAGTTCAAAAGCAATTATGAAAATTAAGGGAAAGAGAGCTACCAAGCGTTATTAAACACATGCAGCTCAGCAACTCATATCACTGTCCCAGACGGACCAAACACTAGAATCCAGAAAAGTGTAACACAAATATATTGCAAAATACCTTGTTCTTATATTATTTCTAAAATGTTATTATTAGTCTTCTTTGTGAGAGAATTAGTCTGGTCAGCACATGATGAGGGTGTCATGTTATTCCAGAAGAAAGACAAGGATAAAATAATTTTACAATATTATATAATAATGATATTTAACGATATTTCTTTTATTATAAATAATTATATAAAAATTTAACAACACTATTGATGAGGATGCCAAACTAGGAGGTGCTATCGATTTTCTTAGGGGACAAGAGGACCTGCAGAGGGTATATTGGAACGTTGGGCAATGCTTCAATGCCATGAAACATAACAAGACTGGATTCTGCACCTGGCACAGTGTGGTGCTGGGCACAAGTACAGACTGGGAGAAGAGTGCCTGGAGAGCAGCCCTGCACAAAGGGATCTGGAGGTGTTGGTCGACAGGAGCTCAATGCGGGTCACCAGTGTGTGTCCTGGCAGACACAAAGGCAAACTGCATCCTGGGGTACATCAAACACAGTATGACCAGCCAGTCAAAAGAGGTGATTATCCTGCTGTATTCAGTATTGGTGTGACTTCACCTTGAGTACTGTCTGCAGTTCCGGGCTCTACAATTTAAGAAGGTTTGAAGGTCCTTGAATGCACCCAGAGAAGGGCAACAAATCTGGTGAAAGGGCTGGAAGGAATGTTCTATGAGGAGCAGCCAAGGACTTTGGGCTTCTCTAGTTTGGAGAAAATGAAGATGGCAGGTGACATCATTGCTCTGTACAGCTTCCTGAGGAGGGGAAGAGGAGAGGGAGGTGCTGATCTCTTCTCCCTGGTATCCAGTGATAGGACATGGGAATGGGTCAAAGCTGTGTCACCTCAGGAGAGGTTCAGACTATATATTAGAAAACATTTCATTATAACACAGTAAGGGTCTACTTTAACCTTCACAAAGTTTGAACATGGTGTGGCACAAAAACTCCAGATGGCCTGACAGACTATGCCAGAGCTTTTAAGGATCCAGTGGATATTCTATAGAATATGGTTGAAGACAGCAGCAGAATATACCTTGGAAAGGGTGGATGCTGAGAAGTGAAAGGAAGGAGAGGTAACAAGGAGGTAAAAATAGATACTTTACATGATTTGACATGTGTCACATGTACATCCTTTTGAAAAACAAAAATCTTCACAGGTTCTTATAAATTTCTAGGTCCCAGGTGGCTGCATGAGCCAAAAGGTTGATTAAAAAGTAGAAGTAAGAATGGAGGGAATTAAGATCCAAAATCATATGATTAAAGGAAAGATAAAGTTACAATAAGACTGCTGTGTCTGAGAAGGTGGTTGAAGAAAATTAATCCATGGATGTTAGGAAATAGATTTTGAAAAGCTTTAGGAACTACAACTAAATTTGCAGATAAAATCTCTCTCCTAAAGTTACTCAGCTGCAAGTTTATAAAGGTAAAACCACTGACATACTACAGAAAAATCACATTCCTCCAAAAATGCTTTCGCTTGTTTTTAATTTCAATGACATTATGCACATTCCTAGGATGAAGCATATAGACGAACGCAAAGAAGCTTTAGAAGTTTATATTGAAAGTCTGGGGATTTATATAAAACGATTTATATAAAACAATAATGAACTGTCTTGCAAAAAATGTCTTCATGTAAGAATATATAGTGGACAATTACAGATTTAGAGACTGTCTTCGCTCACCTTAGAGGTTTACTTTCTATTCTTTCTAGGCCCTCACAATTGCCCAGATACGCAAGCCAATAGGTGCTGTCTGTACTTCTTTTTACATATTCACACCTGTTAAATTTTGTCTAATTTTGACTTAAGAACAGAGAAGTCAAGTAACAGCAACTGTACCTCAGGTCCATTCAAGTCAAAGGGATCTGTTCCTGAAGGAAGGAAAAAGAAAACAAAAAGAAGACAAAACAACCAACCAACAAACAAAAACAAAAAAACCAAAACCAACGAACCAACCAAACAAACAAAAAAATAACCCAGAACAAAACAAAACAAAAAAACCCACACACCAAAAACCAGCCTCAAGTAAGACACGCAACAGATGATCTGTGCAGACAGGTTACTCACTGAGATGTATGTTTGGTGTTGGAGGTTAGAGAGAAGGAGCTGGAAATGTGAAAAATCCCCAGCTAAAGCATTCATGAGCAGTACCCAAGCACTGCAAGAAAACTCACATGCCAACCTGCTGCCTCCTGTTACTGACTGATGATACTGGTCCCTCTGAGCTGACCAGCTGCAGAGATAAAAGCCCAGTCTCAAAACAAGTCTATGCAATTTAATTCCACAAGACAAACCTGAGGCTGATCTTGGCTACTCCATGGCAGACTTTGTTCCTTCAGCCTTGAGATACACTGTGTGTTGCAGATAACATTTGCTTTCAGAGCTAACTCACTCCATGAGACAAATGGGCTGAGGGTTAAACTAAATCAACATTTTAGCCCCCAGTCTTTCAGATCACTGGAAGACTGTTTAGTCACTCTAAAGATATAAAGTCAAACACAGAATGTGATTTTTCTAAGATGAAAGCAGAGAAAAATATTAGATCAACATTATGATAAAAATTAGAGAAGAAACTGTGAAAATACTAATAATCTGAAGTTTATTACAAGTAGTTTTTTATGCTACCTGCAGCAGTTTGTCTGTAACTGATACAATAAAATTGAGGAGAATTCTGAAAAAAAAAAATTAGCTTATACCCAAGGAGTTTTGCCTCAGATTGACACCCTCATGTCCATAGCATAAAACCTAGACGTGCTTTTTGTATTAGAGTTACTTTAACTATTAACTGTATTATTAAACATAATTGACATGCAATAGCATGTGTTTTCAAATGACTGCTTAAATGTATAAGCTTCAGTTTCCATTTATTTCATGCTATAGACAAAATATGTGGACACCATAAAGTGCAAATATAACAGGGGCACAAACTAATGTAATTTTTAACAGTTGTAGCAAAGATGTTTGTAAATCACTTGGAAAAGAAAAGGTTATAGCAAATTGTTTTCCATTAATACCTGTGATGCTGTTACAATAAACCCTGTTTATGTAGCATTTCCATGATAGTGAAAGTCAGCTAAGGTGAGTGATTCAATGACACCAGTGGGAATTTATATCAGAGCCAATGATAGATGTTGTTAACTTACTGCTCTGTACTGAGGCTATTAGGGTATATCTTTAAATTATGCTCTATGGTATCTCTTTAGATGCTGAGCACTTTTCGAGTGGAATTTGAAAATAATTCTAGCTAATAATTTTACACCAATTTTACCCTTTTGTATTCTAAAAGTATGTCACATTTGTAATCAGAAAAGTGGCTAGTAAATAGTTTACCTTGAGTCCTCACAGCAACGAAGCTGTACTGGTTCAAGCCATTGTGCTAGTAAGATATACTTGTTTTTTCAGTACTTCAGCTGATGTGATAAAGACAACTTTAGTATGCCCGCAGGTGCCACAGCTACCTCCTCTGAGTGTGGTACATGTCTAGCCTTACAATGATTTGTAAGGAATTTAATGAGGACGATCAGTTATATTTCATTAGGGAACATTTTAATTAAAAGTGAAAAAATATTAGAGTAACTGGGAAATCAGGCACCATCCATCCTCTGAGTGTCCTGAAGCAGAGCGCCATGTCTGTATATATGTATTTGTGAATGAAATGTCACTCACCAGGACTATGTGGTGTCTTTTCTCTGTCTGGCAAACTGTCTTCTAAAATAGGTATCACCTGTTACCGCTGTGTCATCACTGAACAAGGCTCAGGCAATGTCTAGGAGAATATTTATTTCACAAGGCAAACCTGCATCGAGGAGCTCGTGGAGAGTTGTGCTTGAACCCACTGGCACTGTTTATTTAACTAGAACAAACGTATCATATAAGTCCTGGATGGCCAAGTCAGCACCTGTTCCTCTAGTGGCATGCTCCAGGCACTAGATGACTACAGCTTTTGGGTGCCCAGATCCACATCAGCACAGGCAGGGGAAAGAAAGGCACCCAGAAGCCAGGGGTACAGAGCAGACAGGATTTGCAAGTGGGGGAGCAAGGAGACGGGTGGAGATGCTTGCAAGAAACACAGCAGGGTTTGGGCAGTGTCGTTTAAGAAAAAGCCTGCACAGAGGCACGTTACAAATCTGGTTAATCATTATTCTTCAGGGAAAAGTGTTTAGAAGATGAATTTCTGACCAGCTTTGTCCCTGTATATGCATTGAACCAAATCTTACTGCATTCCTTCTGCTTTTCTGCACCTCTACAGAAGTGAAAAAAAACAGAGCTGCCACTGCCCCATTGAAAAGACTGTCATCTCATTCCACTACCTTGTCCATACTACTTAATAAAAACATAGACAGGAGAAAGCCAAATTTGGTCCATCAGCCATGAAGACCTCTGGACACACAACAGCCCCCACTGCACCAGCAGGAGGTTAGGGCTGAAAAATGTATTTCAAATGCCTTCTGAGGTGAGAAGAACTGAGCCCTCCTGCCCATGGTATAAGCTGCTGCTCACAAAACTCAAGGAGGACCCCAATGACACTGATTTTCTGTCCTCAAGTTCTGTTGCACATTTTTGAAAAACGTTTTAAGAACTTTCAAGTAGTAAATGTTACAAACTCATTGTTTCATCATTGTTATTAAACATGTTATATGATTCTGTGGTTCTATGTTTAGTATGTATTTTTACTTTTATTGATCTTACGTAATTTTTACTTAAGCAGGTCAAGACTTCTCTATAACAGATGTGACAAGCAAATGCGTGTTTCTTACTCCTACAGTATAAATCTACAAATTATCTCCTGTTTCCTTCTGGAGAAGGTATTTTCTGGGTTTTGTTTGTTGGGTTTTTTTTGTGTGTTTGTTTTTCTGTTTAACATCTATATCTGTTTTCATTACAAATATGGGAACAGTGATTATATATATGTATATATGGTTACCTACATAAATATATCCACTGTTCTCATCTCTTTACCTGCAACTAAATGATATGAGAATTTGGAGAAAATGCTCCCTCCTCCTTATCTTTCCTGTCAATTAGTGGGTCTGACTGGTTCTTTTGATTACCACATCAAATGTTTTGTGGTAGTCTTTCTTACATTTATTAGCTCATAGCGTCGTTACAAAATCTTGAACACTGTGCTATGGTTTATATCTGCTTGCAGTGATGTATGACTGGCACTGTGCTGTGTGTCTTTGTGTTTATATATCAACAGAGTATTTATTATAAGATAACTCACTCTCTAAAGAAGTAACACAGAATCATAGAATCATTTTGGTTGGAAAAGGCCCTCAAGATCATTGAGTCCAACCATAACCTAACTCCAGCACTAAACCATGTCCCTAAGAGCCTCATCCGTATGTCTTTTAAGCACCACCAGGGTTGGTGACTCAACCACTTCCCTAAGCAGCCTGCCTCAGTGCTTCATAATAATAATAGTGCTTCTGTGAATAAATGTTTCCTATCATGAATCTTAACCTTCCCTGGTGCAAGTTGAGGCCATTTTCTCTCATCCTATCGCTTGATGCTTGGGAGAAGAGACCAATACCTTCATGCTACAACCTCCTTTCAGATAGCTGTAGAGAGATGTTTTCTATATCTTGACTTAAATCTTCTTACTTGGATTCCACGTTCTCTGGGAGAAAACACTTTGATAACTTGAAGTATAAATTCAGATATATTTAAAATTTAATGGAAAATATGGAGTAATAGGGGAAAAAAGCAATTTTGGAGCTTAAAAAACCCTGTGCAACACTATTCTCTATTTTCAATTAGTATGCAATCACAATAATTTGCTGAACACCTCAGCCATGGTGGAAAATGTTTGTGTTGAAAAAAATACGTGCATTAAAATTGATGTACTGATATGTAAGCAAGCAGGGTTTTTACCAGAAATTTCAAATTAAGAGAGACACTTTCTTTAGACATCAAATCCACTCCTAAAAATATTAAGTGAAATCCATGAAAACACATCGATTACGCAGATCTGCCTTTAGGGATCAACAGATTTCACCTGCTGGAAGCATCTACAACAAATCTTTAAGATGGTAAAAGTGGCCTAAAATGGCATACAAATTGCATTAATAGGTAACCTCAAACTCATATCGCTGCATGCAAACCAAGAAATACACTGCAAAGTAAGATAAAGTGGCACAGGCAGTAATAGATTATTTCTAAGAGACAAGTTGTCTGAAAAGAGTCATAATGGAATATTGACTTTCTCAAATTTAAGCCACTGATTTCCTTCCACCAATTTAGTGAAATTACTTTTATTTCTAGGTTTTTGGAATGTGGGTATTTCATTGCATGTTACCTGTATCTGCTCATTGGTATATCTATAACACAGGATTAAATACACAAAAATGAATAACTAATATGCATATTTGATGGTATGATATAAATAATAGTTATTATTTCATTTTTAAATCAGTAAGGAAATATGATGCTTAAATAAATTGAAATAGCCTGTCATAACTTAGGTAATAAAACAAAATCTTAAATAATAAAAGAAAATTAAAGTTATCCTGCTCCTAGAGTCAATCAGCTGTAAAAGTCCGTGTAACAAAATAATTTTAAAATTACAAAAATAATATGCACATCAAAATAAAGTAAAACTTTAAATGAAATATTGAAATATTCTTAAATTAAAATATTGAGAATGTAATGGAAAACAAAAAGTACATTAAAATCCAAGTATATTTCAAAAATATGCATTTCAACAAAAAGGAATACTTTATATTGGAAAATTTATTAAGATAAAGCATTCTCAACATCAATATTCTGTTCTGGAAGAAGTGAAAAAGGCCTAGCTTTTGAAGATAGCCAAATAATTTCTGCCAAAGAAAGGAGAAATTCACCTATGGAAAATCCCTCCATGTAGAGCTCTGGGACATGCTCTGGCTTTCTCTTTCCATTGGTCCAAAACAAACCTGCCAGACACAACTAAGACATTGCCCAAGAGTTGCCCAAGAGTGCACAAAGGAAATTCCTCTTTCTTCTGGTGGATTTTTTTTTTTAGTTCTGTCATTTGAAGATTGTTAAATGCTTGTAGTAAATAGTATAATAGAAATTCAGACCGTGCAGCTACAGATTTATGCTTTAAAATTTGTTTTATTTTCTTTTTTTTTTTTTTTAGCTACTGTATGTAGTTTATGTTTCCTCTGAACTAGAATGCATTCAGCAAGTTGGTTTGAGAAAAATCCAGCCTTAATTAAACATTAAATAATGGTCATTTTCTGTGCATTGGTTCTGGTTGTTGTTGTTTTTGATTTGGGATGGTTGGGTTTTTTTGTTTTTTTTTTTTTTTTTGGGGGGGGGGGTGCCTCCCNTGTTACAGGAAAATGAATTCCTATTAAAAAAAGATATCTGTACAGTAGAGAAAGAACAGGACTTTGTATTGTACTGTATCTTGCATTTTACATTTCTTTACAATATTCCTTTGCTTAAAATAATGACATTTGTGCTAGATATCACAATGCAGAGGTTATATAACCTGCATACAATGAGATATGAAAACTGATTAAATAAGAGATCTAGTAATAGAAGTACATTCTTTGGAATATTTTTGACTCAAGATAGTAGATTGTTCCAACTACAATACAAGCTAGAGTGAAAGTAAAGATGAATAATAGTCCTCCATATCATTTTACAACCTTTCTGGGAAAGAATAAAAGTAATTTGGCAAGCAAAATAGCTTTGGCAATTCACAGGAAAATGAGGAGAAAATAAGACTTTATGTTCTGCTTTACAAACAGTCACTAACAAGTATATGAATATTAAACAATGTACTTATAAATACTAAAATTATTGCATGATTTTTCTGCTAGCTCGGATGAAGAAAATTACCCACAATGGAAGAAATCCAGCTTTAAACATTAGCACAAAGCTTCACCAAGGGCAAAACAAAATTACTGCAAATTGACAATATCAAGACAGAGT
Organism: Pampusana beccarii; assembly: GCA_013399365.1. Classification (NCBI taxonomy): domain Eukaryota; kingdom Metazoa; phylum Chordata; class Aves; order Columbiformes; family Columbidae; genus Pampusana; species Pampusana beccarii. Next base: position 133,761 of record VWYH01008689.1, read on the forward strand.
CAGATTCACTGGGACTTGATAAAGTTTATATGTAGGAGACCCCTACTGCAAGCAAGAGTAGATAAAACACATTTTCCAGATAAATTAAGTCACTCAGTGAAAAGACAATATGGTTTATAAGTTGTAGAATTAATATTTATATATGGAACACAGATCAGAGAGATTTTTTCATTAGTAGTGAACAACAGAACAATTCAAGTCAAGGAATACAAATAAGATCTTATCTTCCTTCAATCACTTCACAGAGCAGCAACCCACTGGTGACAGTCTTGCTTATTTATGACTGTTTAAATGACAGGCCAGGATTCTCACATGCCAGGTAACGTGAAAATGGGATGAAAAGCCTAATGGAGAGATGACCTTGGAAGCAACTTTGCAAGCAAGGGGTGCAAGAGGACCGTTACCTAACACCATTGCACCAGTATAGTCCATAGACAGAGACTGCAGAGGTGGGCCAGATGATAGCAGGAAAGAGGACAAAGAAAATGACCTTCATAAGGAAACAAGCCACACGCTGGCCCTGATTAGGAGACTATGCATTCCTTGTCATATCCAACAGCAGAGTTAATTGCTGCAGAGAGAAAGTATTACTAGGTATCTTCTACTGGACAGGTATCCAAGAGGCAAGCTAGGACAGGTGCTATGGTTTTCTCCAGGAATTACACAGCTTTAAGTGTACATTCCGTATCTGACATAATTCAGAAAATCCCACTACTTGTGTCCTGGGGATAGAAAATCAGTTCCAGATCCTGCAATAACTGCTACATGTTTATTTAGGGCTGTGAATCTGATCTAGGCTATATCTGCATTCACATGCTACAAGCAAGAGGCTTAAATGCTTAACACCTCTGTCACATCCTGAAATTGCTATTTCTTTCAACAGTTAGGAAGGAATATCTCTGGAAACCACCCAATACCAGCGAAAGAAATGGGTATAAAAGTGCCAGGACTCTGTCCAACAAACTGATGGTCTAGAAGCAGCACAAATAAACAGAGCAATTAATTCTCCCTCTCCTCCCATCTTCCACATGCCAACACACATATAAAAATTGTCTTTAATTCTAAGGGTTCTGGTTCAGCTCAGTTGCTGTGCTATCAATGTCTGAAAGTTTTATCATTGAATTTGCTGTAACAAATGTGACAAGATAAACAACTGTAAAGGGAAGTACACATTCTGTATACTGCGCATTTACAAACAAAAGGAGTCTCAGTTTCCTATTTATAGTTCTCATACAAAACAATTTAATTTCCTGGGTCTTCTCTTTCTTTGTTCCTTCCTCACTGGTTTCAAGCTGATCTTTAACTAACTGTACAGCTTCACAGCCATTATCAAACCTATGTTTCCTGTTTCCATCAGCTGATATTCTGGCTCTGGAATTTGCTCTTTCCTTGTAATTTTATGTCTCAAGCTGTAATAAATTTAGAATGCATATGTGGCACACTTTTTTTAATTGTTATATTCTCTCATGAGCAAAGTATTAAAGGATGATATATCATCCCCGTGCCTCTTACATAATGCTACATCAAGTTCACTTATTGAGTAGACATATTGGTTTTAATTAATATCATGAGCACAAAATGTACCCTTTGAACATCTTCATATGAAATAACAGACATCCGTGTTTATTTTCTTTATAAAACTACATTGGCATTAATCTGAGAGCAATAGCACATTGCTCCCTAAGTGCTAGTCAAGATTACTTTGGAATATTTGAAGCAAATAATGGCTGTTGAGCTCTTACTAATGTCAAGGACTTCTCTCAGAATCTTTGATTTTATTGGGTGGTGAAGGACTTGACATTAATTGGCACTGCAGGAATCAGAAGTAATAATTAATACTCTGGGTTTGTATTTGATTTGTGGTTTGCTGTGAAATCTTGAAAAGAAAAAACCTTGGCAGAAAATAATCTAGTTATATATAGAAACTTACATTTAGCTGTCATTACACTGTGCAGTGTCTGAGCTATGTAATTTCATCTGAAAAGAGAGTTTGTTACATCTGAAGAGATATGGTTCTTATTAATTCCACAGCTTGCTTTCACAAATATTTACTATGGTACCCAAAACCACAGGGTTATGTTCTTATAGAAGTATTTTATTATTTATCTGTACTCTAAAGATATACTGGCAACATATACACCTTTCTCAAATGGATCTATTAGCTTTGGCCACAAAATGCAGCCATCTGCATTGAGAAACCCATCAAAATGGTACTAGAACTCCGAATCAAATGGAACTGATGTTGTGGTGAATGTACCTCAGGTCATTCAGTTCAAAATAATGTATGTGATTAATTTTTAAATGTTACTATGTATTTTTGTAAGTAATGATGTAAAGAAATGCCCTGAAACAAATGACCAAGTTTTTATACCAAATCTTTCCTTTTAGTGCCACACCACTGCTTAGAAAGGTGGACAACAACTGTACTATGGCTATCTGTGGACATGTTGGTGGGAAATTACACCTGTGACTGATATTACTCCCAGCCTTCTGGCACAGCCATTCTGCAAAACATCAATATCTCGAAGGACATGTAACAGAACAGGACATGGGGAAAGCCAGGAAATATAGATCTTATTTTCTTCATCAAATACAATTAGGCTAAAGTTTGGGTAAAACTCTCAAGCAAATCAGTGCTGCTTGAAATATTGTCTGTATTCTGTGACATCTCTCAGAGAGCCACCAGAATGTTTTATCTGGTTAGCTGCAAGGATCAGCTTACTGGGAGCTAATGGTGCTCTTTTTCCTAAAATCAGGCTCTTGGAAGGGTGTTACTCTGCATATGCACTAAAGGGCTCATGATACTTCATGTTCAAATTCGTGCAGGTCACTAGATGCTGCAGTGTCTTTCTGTCTTTTCCTTTAGACCAATCTGCATCTTCTACACAGCAAGAGATTGAATGTAGCCTGATAACTGCATTTCAAAATCTTTGTACTTACCCAGCAGAAGTTAATTTAAATTTTCTATCTTAGAAATGATAAGAGGCAAGAAATAGATAGAATTTTCTATAATAGCACGAAGTCATATCACGTTCTTACATTTATCGAAGGTAATCGTTCTCCAACAACTTGACTATAAACTGCATGACTAGAATTTTATGACCTATTAGCACTGAAATGGGCATGGTGCCTTTTCCATATGCAAGTATGTATAAATTGTTACCATTCACTGCTACAGAATGTAATAAAGGAAATGGCTAGTGATGGAGAGCTTCCATCACTGGAAACAGATATATCAGCCTATTCCTGGAAATTCCCACTTCAGAAGGGGACAGAGGAAAATAACTTGAGGAATAGGCTGAGTTAATACCTTCCAGTGATTAGGGCACTGTCTGGGAGCAGAAAACCAGCTTCCAAGCCTTCTCAAAAAAGTACTTGTAAATTTTAAACTTAGTTTTAAGGAGGCAAATACAGAAACAGTCCTGGAGGCAGGGCCTGGAAATGTAGCACAGCTATATGGGGAGGAACAGAGATGCACAGGATACCAAACAGCAGGTTTGCATTACTGAAAAAAAAAAAAAAAAAAAAAAAAAAAAAAAAAAAAAAATNTAAAATCTTCAAGGAACATTAAATACATCTTGTCACTCCTTAGACCAGCACTCGCCCCACACACCCAATGCTACCAGTTGACGTTGCATCTTGCAGCTAGGTATGGGAACTTACACAGAAGAGCCCCCAGTTCCTTGGTGCAGGTCAGACACAGATGGATGGGAGGCTGGGATGTATTTAGATTGGAGTACTTCTGTATGTCTGCTTAACAACACAGTGCTCCTAGAAATTGTTAGTGCCAAACCACCAGCAGCGAAGGAAGGGTGTTATTTATTTATTTATTTAAAATTACAAGCGTTGCTAACTCAGTTTTTTTTAATTATCCTTTTGATGCCTGATTCTTCTTGACTGTAGCCTTAGGTGCTTTCCTGGATCATGGGATAGCTTTCAGATAAAATTACATGGATTTATACTGTTTGAATTAATGATAAATTGGCAAACTTTAAAAACTTCATAAGTCGATTTTAATCTACTGTAATTGACTGGTAAAGTTTTATTTCTCTAAGCATTTTAGAAAATTTTCTGAAAATTTCTGAAATTGGTCTAGTGGTGGTAAAAATAATGTTCAAGAAGAATTTGAGTTCAGTTTGGATAATAATCAAAGAGCTTGGGTCTTCTTTGACAGAATTAAACACAGCAATTGTAAATCTCCGAGTATCTTAAAGAACTACATGTTTCCTATTGAGACAGAGCCTTTGCATTGGTGAATATACTTCACCATACAAAAAGTTCCTGGCAAAGCAAAGGCCAGCTAGTGAGAGATAGTCAAGTGAGGGAAAAACAAAAGAAAAGTTTCCCAAATATTTTTGAGCCAAACTTTGTGCAGGTTTGAGTTTGAAGAAATTGCTGCATGTGAAGACATTTTTTTTTCTGTCAGTTATGAACTGTGTCCTTACCAAAGGCTCTCCTAGTCATCTGAAAATAGTTTTAGCACAGAAATGTACTGTATTGCTGCATTACTGTTACTCGAACTTCATTCAAGGAAAGTATAAAATCAGAGAAAAGTCTGGGTTGGTGGTGACCTCCAGAGACCATGAAGTCCTACCCCCTCTGAAAGCAGAGACTGAGGTTAGGTTGTTCAGGGCCTTATTACTATGAACTATTATTCTTAAAACTGGCACAACTACTGACTAAGTGATGTATGAGTTATATTAAAAAGCAAGGAAAGCATTGCATTGCAGATGTTTCATTGGTATCACATATAGTCTCCTAAGTTATTAAAGACAGACTTCTATTAAAAGCACCAAACACTTCTTCTTTTTGCAGAGTTTTTCTTCTGCAACTGTTGTCAGTCACAGCTGAACACAAGCTAAACTTAAAATTATTATATTCTGAAAAAGACTATCCTGTTGAGGTGTATTTGTGCATATATGTAGGTATGTATGCAAACTGTCTGTATTATCCCTGAAGGCAAATCCTGGCATTGTGTACAAAGTGGAAATACTTTTTTAACATATTTTTTTTTCTAAGCACATTTATCGGAATAGGTTTTTCTTTCAAACAGCAAATAATACTGGAAAATAAAATAATCTGAAAAAGCATTGGAAGAGTATGAAGAAAAGTAATATTGTTTTATAGGTCAGAGATTATAATGAGTATTTCACAAGAAAGCTATAGCAAAAGTATGAAAATACATCTAAGGTTGTAAAACAGAAATGTTTCCCTTTTGATCAATGAGTAGAAAGTTAATACATGTTGTATCACAGTAAAATTCAACCTACTTGTTACTGGAGGGCACTGAAGCAATGGAAAAATCTGTATTTTAATGCAGTTATTATCAGAGTAGCTTGTTCCTTTAAAGTTACAAACTTTAAAGACTAATAAACATTACAGTCTGCCTTTGCGTTTTCATCTCAGTAGGTTAACGCTGTCTTTTAAAGCCAGTATCAGTTCTAACAGACTACAATGCGTTAAATAGTTCACTTTTTCGAAGACCTGACTGTCTCAGTTGAAATTATGTTACATCAAAACTTCGAAGCACTGCATGGCCTCATCCTAAAATGTCTATCAACTACATTAGTAAAAACATCGAAATACGACCACCTCAGATATCAAGTGGAAAACTTTTATTCTGAATTAAATTGGAAAATGGCCATGATAACACGCAAGTTAAAATTGTATTTCTGTTACATCCAAAATTAGCATTCAATTAAGAAACTGTTGTTTCTGTATGTATATAGAAAAGAATATACAAAAGGAAAACAGAAATCTATTTAACTCTCAAAAGCTCTTTAATATCACTTTCACCCATATGCAAAAGACTTGGTTTTTGGGGTTTTTTTTGACATTTTTTTATCAACTTTGACTATTAGGGGTAGTGGTGTAGTTTCTAAAAATAATCCCAGCATTTTAGTGTGAACTCTTCAGTCCGAAAGTACTGTGTAATGCTAGAAAATTAAATTTTAGAAAAGTGTCCAATTCACATCAGAAAATGCCTTCCATCGTATCTAGACAACAGTTTAAGTCTTCCATCATGTCTAGACAACAGTTTAAGTCATCCAGTTGATGAAGAGCTGTAATTAAGTGTGGAAGCATTTCCTATAAGATTTCACAGATTGGGGCAGGGAGAGATTTAAATTTAAAAATAAAAAGGAATTTAGAAAAAAGTCAGGAGTGGATTTTGACAACTCTAACTCTTAATTGTAGGAGTGAAATTATTCAGCTGGCTGCAAGTTTTGATATCAAACAACTATAAACCTTTCTTAATTGTCTGTGTAAGTTGGACTTGTTTTCCGTGATAGAAACAGCACCAAATAACAAACAAATATTTCTGACCCATAACCTTTTTCAGCTTCTGAGAGTGAGAATATCTTTTTGAGTGTTAAGGAACAGACTGCCTTAGCTTATTGAATTATTTTGTATACTGCTTCTTAGAGAACTTGTTTAGAATCTCCCTTTATAGAAGTTGCTTAGCATAAGTAAGTCAGCTTAGACTGCAAGTTGCGAAGCAGGGGATCATTGACAAAGAACTGCGTCCCTGGAGATAGGTAAAGGAACAGAACAGTATCTAAAAGAAGGCGAAGCAGAAGACTTTTTCAGTTGTTGCCAAGAGCTTATTTTTTCTCCCCAACTGCAGGTACAAAACAACAACTGAAGGTCAGGACTTTGACTGACATCTGGTCTGGTAAGTGAAATACCCACAGAGAGCAAATCTGGCCCACCTGCCAAAAATGAAGGCGTTCAATGAAGAATGTGGAGACCCCAGGCTCTAATTTTATAATCGACCTGAACTGATATAAGAGTGGTGGGAAGCTTAGATTTTAAGTGTATAATTGCCTCAGGTTACTTTTATTCAAGGTCCCTCTGCCAGAGGCATCTAACTCAAGCTGCTCTATGCTATACTTTGCATATAAATTATTTATTTAAGAAGAATTACTGGAATCCATGCCTGGGTCTGCATCAGGAAACCTAGGGAAAATAAACTTCTTTAACATTGAGCAACAGGAATTTTGAACAATCAGTGGGAATATGATAATTTTCTTCATTATCACACTATTGGTATGTCATGTTTTCCCTATTCCTGCATTTGCAAACAGCATATTTAATCATACAGCTATAATGCATATTTCAACTGGTTTGAAGAATTCTCAGGAAAAGCAAAACAAATTTCTATACAAATGTGATCTTCTGGGAGATTACCATGTATGAATACAAATAAAAATGAGTTCTTGATGTGATCCACAGACAAGAACAGTTTTACACTAGGAGAATGAATGTCACAGAACAGGTGTCAAATGAAAGAGATTTTGTGGCAGCAAAGGAAGCACTGAAAGCTTCTGATGTGAGCAAGGCCAAAGAAAAGGGCACAGCGCACACAAGGTGGGCTTTGCTTTCAGTCTCTTTTAATTTTATTCTGTCTACCCAGCAAAACTTCTCAGTTAGAAGGTCACTGTTCTAATCTGTGTCCTAAGAAAACTTATAATTTCAGTTCAGGAGCTGTTTTGCTGCACAGGGTGCACTCTTAGAGGAAAAGACATAAACAGATCCACCTCAGTGCTCTGGCCACAGTGAAGAGTCCTATCACTTACATCTGTACAAAGCTGTGATAACAGGGTCACATTCAGGTTCTCTTTCATAGATGCATGCACTAGATACCTGCTTCAGCTTTCTTTACTATTCAGCCTTTCCCATCAGTCTTAAATAATACAATTCCTTAAGCCATTTCTCTACCTGCTTAACAGCAAACTTACCTTAAACATACTGAGATGCTACTTCGAGACATTCAGGGTTTTTTTTGTTTTTGTTACATGTTTCAGGAACATGACTGCCTTCTTTAGTGGCTGGAAAGCTGTCTGGCAGAAAGGGATCTGGGGGTGTTGATTGACAGCCAACTGAATATGAGCCAGCAGTGTGCCCAGGTGGCCAAAAAGGCCAACAGCATCCAAGCTTGTATCAGGAACAGTGTGACCAGAAGGACTAAAGAAGCGATCGTGCCACTGTACTCAGTGCTGGTGAGGCCCCACCTCGAATGCTATGTTCAGTTTTGGGCCCCTCATCATAAGAAGTACATTCAGGTACTAGAGAGAGTGCAGAGGAGGGTGATGAGACTGGTGAGGGGCCTGGAGCACAAGTCTGAGGAGGAGCAGTTGAAGGAACTGGGGCTGTTCAGCCTGGAGAAAGAGGATGGGAGGCTGAGGGGAGACTTTATCGCTGTCTACAACTACCTGAAAGAATATTGTAGCATGGAGGGTGTTGGTCTCTTCTCCCAAGTAGCAAGTGACGGCACAAGAGGAAATGGCCTCAGGTTGTGCCAGGGAAGGTTTAGATTGAATATTAGAAAGGTTTGTCAGGCATTGGAACAGGCTGCCCAGGGAAGTGGTGGAGTCATCACCCCTGTTGGTGCTTAAAAGGCATTTAGACAAGGTTCTTATGGACATGGTTTAGTGCTAGAGTTAGTTTAGGTTATGGTTTGACTCAATGTTCCTGAGGGTTTCTCCCAGCTGAAATGATTCTATGATTCTTTTAGTCTCTGGGCCACTCTCCTTTTAGCAATAGGATTTCTGTAAAACAAAACTCAGCTTTGGTTTTCCCAATTTTTCACAGTGCAAATGATCTTCACCACTCATCAACCCGAATTCCTCTTAAATAGTCATATACTGTGTCTCAAATCATGCCTAAAGACAAGGAAGAGATTTAGTCTAAGAGCTAGGCTTGCTGCCATGCTATAAAGCATCCCTGTTGGCAATGTCTGCACAGAACTGCACTAGAAAGCTGCTTAGCATACAATAACTTTCCTGTTTCACTTGAGCTTTTGTGTCTTCCCCTCTCTAACTCACTCCACCTGGCTCATCTACCTGTTCAATCTTGTCAAAGGCCAGACTGTCAGTACTTCTGTATAGAATGTACACTTTTTTTCTGTGTCTGTTTTCTAGTTACCACAATGAGGCTTTTTACATTGACTTAGTCCTCTGTTGCAGTGTAATGATGAGGTACGATGACAGAAGAATTCTGCAGCTGGCCTCTTGTTCAAAAGAAGCTGACATAATGTCTTTGGGGCTCTATGGCAATTTGAAAAACAGTGCCCATCATAGCCAGAGATTACAGCCTGCAGATGTCCAACTGCAACAGATGGAATCCAACAGCAAGTTATCTACCCCTCTTGAAGAACCAGCTTAACACAAAAACAAAACAAAACAAAACAAAACAAAAAAAACAACAAAACAAAACAAAAGCTTTGTTTTGGTAGCCTTTGTTAGTTGTTCCTTCACACATGATGAATTAAAACAAGTTGGAAAGAGTGATCTTTAATTAACAGCCATGCCCATTTAAGACGTTTTATATACAAAATAAAAGTACCAGTTAGGAACTATTTGAAGTTTGGCACAAACCTAAGCCAGAGTTCTGTATTTTTTGCCCCTGTAAATCTGTTGTTGATCCAGAATCTATTTCTCTTTCTCAGTGCATTTGCCATCAGTAATTGTAACTCATTTAGGAGATACTATTGAAGCTTTTCCTACAAATTTATTGCAAATAGAAAATAAATTAGCCGCTGTAAAATCATGAGTACACTCCTGGCTAGGCTAAGTATTAATGTGTTTCAAGCTGAGCAAGCAGATGGCACTATTTTCATTCTTACTCATATATTTTAAAGTATTTTGTTCAATATTTCTTAGAAAAATTGTTCTCTGGTATACTGAGACTAAAAACATAGCAGTTAAACGTTTTAGGAAGGGGTTTATAATTTCACAGCAGCATTTTAATAAATATAAATAAATAAAAAATGCTGGTTTAAACCAACAGAAATCCCTCAATGTTTGCAAAGTGCCCTCATATAAAAGACAAAGCTGTGGACTTAACTAAAACTTCTCTGCCAAATGGTGAAATAATATTTAGAATATCACTCTCATACTGAATGTGACGTGTTTTCACTTAAACAAAACTTGATGTGAAAATCAGAGCTGCTGTTCTAAGAAGGTACTATTCTGTAGCATACAAAATCTTCATTTATTCAGTCTCTCATTCCCTAACTGATGTTGACTGATCATTAAACGTGACTGCAGAAAGCTTGTTACCAATTGAACACCGAGTATCCCAACTAACAAGTGTTTCTTAAATTGACACAAAATCCTTACAGATAGAAACATCATAAGAAAACGCAAGGGAAAACAAAATATCTATCTCCTCAGCAAGCCCAGGTCAAATTATACGCAAAACAGACAATCAAGGACAGTCATCCAGTCATGCCACTGAGTGACAGAAAAATTCCCAAACCCACTGCAGTCCTCTAGTAACTTCTGTTTCTTTAGTCACACTTCTCCAAGGGTGATGGTTGTAGTGACACTTGTATAAAATAAAAAATGCATATATAAAAAATCATATGTATACATCTATTTATATGATCTTGGTTTCCCATATGTTCATTTTTCATTAGAAATCCCCCTCCCTGTTAATGCCCAAAGAGTCATTTGCTGTCTTCTACAATGAGATAGTCCTTAATTCTTAAAATGACTCCTGTATATTTTCTGCAGTCATACTCCAGGAACTTACATGGGAAACACTTCATTTAATTGTCAGTTTCACAGTAGCCAAAGTTTTCTTATTTGGAAATATGATACATTTCAGCTTTTTACTTTATTATGTCAGAATAGCATTAGACCCTAAACTGCACTATGAGCTGATAATAAAACCAAAACCAGGGCTACTATTTGCTACCTTAGATAATTATGCATCAATTTGTCTACTATTACATCTGACAATTCTTCAATACAGCATTTTTCAACCATTCCAGTGAAGGAACTAATTTTTTCTTTGCTTATTTGATGTCTTTTTCTTCCACTGCAACCTGTCATTTAAATATCTGATAGATATTTTCTTTCTTGATAGTTACTCTGACTAGTCCTGCTCTTAGCTATCAGAAAAGCAAGATCCAGTTGCTGCTTTAAAACTTCCACATAATTCCAGTTATACAGTGCCCTGAAATCAGCATACGTTCAGCATATCCTTTGGGCTCTTAAAGGTCAAAATATTACTGTCTTCCTTCCATAATTAATTGGAAAATTCCTGAAATATAATCTAAATCGTGATCCGAAAGTAACATTTCCTACTTGGAAGAATTTACTTACAATGCTTTGGGTATACAACAGGCTAAGAATTAATCTTTCCAACTCGTGGTAAATTAAGAAAACCGCCTGTGAGTGCACAGATGTGTGTGTGTGTGCACACACATGTATGCTGGTTTTCATTATGTTTGCTCACAGGTCATGGAACCATTCTGAATCAGAAACTTCTGGTTCTCTACTACTGAAAAAGAAGTAGATAATCTTGGAACAGTACAAATTACTGTCAACACACATATAGAACTATTTATATAAAACATACATTATGTATTATTCTGTCACATATGCTATTGTTTTTCCTAGTGCTTTTAAGCCACTAAAAATCATGGTTTACTTTTATGTGTTAATAAAACTTAATTATTTAATGTGACATTTATCTTACACGAACAGTAGCTCAGTTTTCATTTTCAGACATATCGTCAGGAGTATCACTTTATATGTTGAATCGTTCTGGAGTGAGGTTCATTCATATATTTTTAACTCGCTCCCTAGTCAGCAAAGAGGAATAAACACCTTTAAAGGGCTATCTATACCATTCCAAAATAGATATATATGACAAAATAGGATGACTCATTCTCTGAGGGTAGTTTTTCCACTAACTTTGAAGGAGTCTACATAGACATAGACCAGGCATCTAGCTTTGAGATGTATAAAGTTGGAAGAGATTCATCTTTTTATTTACTTATCAGAGAAAAGAGATCTGGACAAACTATTTTAGGTGTGGTCATAAAGCAAATAATTATGAGAAAGAGAATTTTGCAGTGGAATATTTGTCCAACTATTATATCTGGAAAAGTCTTAATCATCATGCAGCCTTTTCAATAGCATTTGAAAGCCAGAAAAGCACTATGGTAGACGATTATGTGAACTATGTGAAAATGCTGATAATAGACTGTAAGATGCAATTTTTAACTTTCACGATAAATGAAAATTGTACAAATCAAGAGACAGGACTCTAAGAAATGGGACCACAGAAGTTTTTGTGGAAAAAAAAAAAAAACTTTCAAAAAAAGAAGTCCTAAGTCTAAATATTCACAGAAAATATTTTTTAAAATATTCCACAGTGAAAAAGCAAAGTAGTAACAGCTGAATGTCAGACCCAAATCACGTTAATGCATGCCTTAAAAGTTCTTGTAAGTAATTTATTTAAGTCCTTTTGGTGATTTTTGAACAGCTTCTTTCAAGTGATTACTTTCCCTTATTTTTCAGAGTTAGTGATTCCATTAAAACTACTCAAAAGTTGAAAGTGAAGACAATCTTTTGCTTACTCAGATCAACCTTTGGGTCCCAAATCAGAGCCACTTGTTCCTGAATCTTGAGAAACAGAAATAATAGCAACACTTTTTACCTCAATGTATTTTTTCAATTTCAAGAAAAACAAACAAACTAACGAAAAGCCTAATACGTAATTGTGGATATTTCTTTGCAATCTGTAAGAAAACAGATTTGCATATGTGCCTGTCTCTATGCAAAAAAAAAAAAAAAGAAACACATAGCAATGATAAAAGCTAACTGATAATTTGGAAAGATATTCTTGATATTATTGCAGTGGAAGATGAAGGAAGATAGAGGATTGTGATTTTGTTGTGGCCCAAACCGCCTTTAAAGCATGGAGGGGATATTCTACCCCACTCCATAGGATATCAGTGAAATAAAGTTGCATTCTGCAGTCCTGCACTCTGACAACATTTCTCTAAGACTCATCTCTAGAGACTCAGCAATTGACAGAAAGAGTGTTTGCCATTTCTCTCACTTTATTCACAAGGGACTCATTATTCTGAAGAATATGACTAATTATTTTGTTGGGTTTTTTTAATATTTGGAAACTCGTATCTCATGAGGTATGGTGTTTTTCTGACAGTTGTGGTTTGAGGTTTTTTTCCCTTTTGTTGTGTATTTGTGTTGCTTTTAATGTTCAAGCAGAATGGCACAACAGGGTGTTCATTATAGTATTCTAGTGACATACGCTGGTGATTATTAGATAGAAAACAGAGGACAGAATGCCAGCAACCTCCTAGACATTACATTATTATTTCATAACCATAATTCATTCCCTGAAGTATTTCATCATGTTCATGAGCTCTTGAAAAAAGACACAGGATTAGAAGAAAAATACCTGCAAAACTAAGATTATTTTTTTCAGTTAGGCAAAATACGGTACTAAAACCAAATAAGCACTGATATTTTCAAAGTGATCATGATATTATTTTACAAATAGGAATGTTGAAACATAAACTTTTGATAGTTTTGATCTAAGCAAATTTAGGCATACTAAGATGACTGTTTTCACATATGAGAGGCAGAGGATCAGGCACAGAACATACCTTGTGCATTTTTTTTTCCTTCTCTTAAAGTCAGGGAAGAAACAAACAAAGAAAAGTTGAGTGTGAGGACAGAAAGAAAAAAGTAAGATTTTTGTTTGCACAGGGAAATAACTTGGCAATAAAGATATAACAATCACAGAATCAACACAGAATCACAGAATGTTAGGGATTGGAAGGGACCTCGAAAGATCATCTAGTCCAATCCCCCTGTCAGAGCAGGAACACCTAGATGAGGTTACACAGGAAGGTGTCCAGGCAAGTTTTGAATGTCTCCAGAGAAGGAGACTCCACAACCCCCCTGGGCAGCCTGTTCCAGTGTTCACTCACCCACGCTCATATTTAAGTGGAACCTCCTGTGTTCCAGTTTGTACCCATTGCAATATTTAAAATTTTCCAGTATCTGCTGAATTGATATACATGTATGTACAAGCTAGTTTTCTCTATTTATTATTTTTTTTCTTTCTAATAAATTGTAGGAATTTAACTTTTTAAAGGAAAATGATCTTTGGACAATTTTTTTTTAATAATATTTAGATAATAATAACCTAGTCTTAAGTATTTACCAGTGATTAAATGTATTGGTTTAGCCGATAATATTATTTTTCCTCTTCAGCCTTAAAATCCAAACATCTTTTACATTTCCAGTATTTAGCATGTATAGCATGTAATTCTCCTGTTTAACAGAAAATAAACCACATCTGATTAAAACCACTGTATCAAAGGACTCCATAGCAAATGATGAATAGTAAAGTCTAGGACCTATGAAAGTTCTATGACAGTGGTTTAGTGGTTTATCATACTATGATAAAGTCTATATGAAAAGAAACATTTCACATCCTGATTTTAAATGTGCCTCAGACTTTCAATTTCTTTTTGAAAGTGCCCTTGACTCTCATTCTTTGATAAGACAAGGGAAAATATAGACAGAGCTAGCAAAAACAAACAAACAAAACAACAACAACAACACTCTCGATGTGTTCTTCTGAAATGTGTAGATATAGACAGTTACAATAAACGGGAAATTTTACATATATTCACATAAATAGTCCTATTTCAGAGAGAAAATATTTAACAACTGGATTCGCGAAAATAGAGGCAAAGGACAGACTGATTAGGAAGTCTCTGGTTAGCATCCCAGCTATTATTATATGTTCAGCTGCTGTACTGGTTGCCATTGAACTTATTAGCCTTTTGATTAAGTCATAAATAAACCCTCTACAAAAGATTTCTCGTAGATCTCAGACTGCTCTTCTCTAACATTCTCTCATTGTCTATGCATTCCTTCATTGATTATATGGGGAATCTCTGGCAACTATACTCAAAGTATCTCAATTTACAGCTAAGAGGTAGGTAGAGTTAATGAATATTCTAATGACTGCAGGTCATCAGGTACATATTGATCTTGGTACTTCCCTGGAAAGTTTAGCAGTTGTTCAGAAAGTTCTTTAGGAAAGACTTTTTGTTGTTGCTGTTGTTGTTTCTGTGTTTTAGGAAATATATCATTTCTGTTCTTATAAGAAAGAGCTCCATTACATTAAATTGCACGCACACTTTCAACAGCCATTAACAAATTATAAAATATTAGAACAAGACTTGCTTTAAAGAAAGTATTCAGCAGCCAAATGACATATAGTTTTCTATAATATCATGGCTAATGACTAACATTACAGATTACAGATGTAAACAGAATATCCAATACAGCAATAAAAACAATTAGATTGTTCAGCCTTGAATATAGTCAGAGCACAGAGAAATAATGCAACACAGTGCAGGACAAAATCTGCAAAGGCATTTTAGCACTAAGTTCCCATAGATTCAAGAAGGAATAAATACTCAAATATCCTTTAATACTTAAATCTTTGACTATTTAATAACACAGCTCTGGCTCATAGTAGCTGTTACTAAGATCCTGTGCAGCCTTTACTTGAACAAATTCCAATTATAATAAATAGAAAATTTATTTCAATAAACTAAGTAAAGACCTCATCAATCTGCAAAGGATAAAATAATTCAATCTGCAGTAAAACCAGCTAATTCACCTGAGGAACAAAACAACCCCAAACACAAAACAACATAAAGAAATGCAAACAGACAAATCAATATTCAGTAAAAAGTGGAGAATTAAAGAAAGAAAAAAAAAAAAGAGGAGTGGTGCCAACAGATCTTTGTGGGTATTGAAGAACTAATGCAGGATCAATGCACTGACACAGGCTGGAAAAAGTTAACAGCCTAGACTGATAGGGAAATACATGTGATCCATATAGCAATGGAGCAACTGCATGTATGCCATGTTGCAGACATCTAAGTACTCTTATTCCATGGGTACTTAGACAAGAATAAGTCTTTTCTAGACTTCTACAAATGCATATGAAGAATTATTAGGGTCAGGAAAAGATAAAGGAAAAGATTAAAACATGTACAAGGTATATCCTTGTTATTGTCTATACATATTGGCTAGTGTTATGTATGTGTCGTTTATTACGCATTTAATACTGTATTTCAGACAAAAGAAGACAGATGTTCTGCTTTCAGGATGCCAGAGTAGTACTGAGTGGATTAATGTACAAAATATAACAGGAAAGAACGAAAAGATCATATAGAATGATCCAAAAGATTATAACCAAATTATAAGAGATTAAACACACAGAATTTTAAATAAGCTTATAGAAGAAATCCTCAGCAGGTGTGTAAAGCCAGTTCTTCATTAGCTTCAGTGGCACTTGTAGGGTCTGTCAGTTAATACTGAATTTTCCTATGTAGCTTACAAGATCATCTGTTTGGGCTGAACAGAATTCCAAGGTGAAGCTCCATCTAAGTTCATACAGTGGGAAAAAAAAACAAACAAACAAACAAACAAAAAATCTGTCTTTATTTGGTTATTTAAACACCCTCCCTTAAAAGAAAAAAAAAAATCAGCTGTTCTTCCTTATATACCTTATGATGGGATTAATAGGCATCTGAAATTACTCATAGATCTCTCTATTGTCTATAAATGAAGTAAAGATAATTAATCTATCTTAGATTACAATTCAGTTAGTTCAACATAGGTGTGACATAGTGTGACACCAACACACTACTTAGCATATCCACAGGAAGCTGGCAGAACAAGACCAATGATAGAACTGCATCTTCTGGAGTGGCAGGAGGAGATGGGACAGGATGCTGTTCAACATCCCAAGTAGCACTAGGTATCTCTGTATGGCAGCAAATCAGTCCCTAGATGCCTCATTTTTACAGAGTTAGGGCTCAATTCAGCTACTCAAAGGTGACTAATGCCATTTGAAACACCCCAGTTGTGCAACACATCCACATGATGCTGAAAATATGACACCAGGCCTACAGGCACTGTAAGCCTACATATGAGAAACTGAATCAAAAAGTGTTCAACGATATACATTCAAATATTTTTCTAAAGTAAATCGTTGGAGCTCTGCTCGCTTCATGTATTTTATCAGCTGAATGTCAGTTGAAAACCTAGTACAGAGTTTAGATAATAATCTTGGCACCTATGAGCTGTCAACCTTTTGCCTCTTTCATTTACATGAACACAGGCATGCTTTTGTTACTTTATGAATTAAAGTAGTAACATGTTACATCTACATGAATAGCTCAGATTCATTTATGTTGTCAATGCTGTCATTTCTCTGTGTACAAGTAATCCTGAAACTAAACTTAAGATCAATCCCACACCTTCAGATACTTAGAACTTATGAAGAATCAATTTGTGACTTTTACAGACATTCCTCAAAGTCTTCAGTAACAAAACAGGGAATTGTAATTTCTGTGCTGTAAATTACATTTTTCCTAATAGGTCTCAGCAGTGTTCAAGAACTTCCCATAAAACACCTTTAACTTTGTATTCAGAAAAGTGTATGTGTTAACTTTCTGCAGTATATAGGCTCAGCGGCATCACCAATCAGAAGCACATATTCTGGGGTCTTTTGTAGTTTCAGTTCTGATTAGAAAAATCATGTATCCATGGAAATCAGATCAGGGGTTTTCTACCCATTCTGAAACATCATTCTTATTTTAAAATGGGTTTATTACTTTAGTAATTTGTACAGGCTGTCTTTAGATGAAAGATAATACTATGATGACAGGCATGGATATGAGTACAAGAAAATGTAAGGGAGTTTCTGCATCATTATGTGGCTTTTAGCTATCATTTCAGGAAATAGATCCCAGTTTCTTAACACTTTTAATTAGTTTTCATTGTGAATATGCATTTCAACCTCAGTATTGACTGTGGATTGGTTTAAATATTTGCGGTCTAATACTGCTTTATACGATTTGTCAATATACCTTGTGCTTTCTATATCATAGGTTGCAGAGGCTCTGTTTCATTCTCCAGTCATTACTATCCGTCTCAGCCTGAGTCAGTCTCTTTCCTTCCATTACACAAGACTCATGACTACCTAGTAGTGAGAAGTGTGTAACACACACTATGGGTGGAAAAAACATAACCTGTGGAAATAATACAGTTCAGTTACTTTATGTAAAATTTTGTCTTCTTACAATCACACACTAAGTTGGTTTGACATTCATATGTGCAATATGTGAAGGACATGATAATGTTTTTTATTTCATATGATTATTTATATTTCTGTTAATTTAGAATTATTATAGAAACATTTTATTTTCTTTCCAGAAAAGTACTTTACACTTCAGTTAGGCTAAACTTTTCCCAAACTTTGATGCTTGGTTCCTGAATAATTTTCTAATTGGCACATTTTTTAGTACCTTGATTTTTTTCTCTTTTTGCAGTATTGTTAGAGTTAATGATGTCTTAACTAGTCCAGGTTCTCACTTTTGAACGTTCTGAATTTCTATGCAGAAAAATCTGTTCACTGTAGATGACAAAGCCATTAAAAACATTCTGTTGTACCCAATCCAGTACTGCTCTATGCACAAGATGAATACTAAAAGCACCATTAGCAGCAGAGACAGAATTACTAATCACTTATTGATGATTATGTAATTAATTAAGTAGTTGCCTCACATTAACACTTTCAATCTGAGTGTACATTTTCTATTAGGTATCAAAAAACAAATATTTGTTGAACTGGAGGACCAATCTGAGCTGCTTTCTTAAGTATTTTCTAACTAGGGAGTTACAGAAAATGAGAAACAGGCATTTGCAGTGCATGGTTTTGGCCTGCGTTCATGACTCACGATCATGCTACGCTTCTTGTACTGCAAAGGAACAGCACGTACTTTACCATGTACAAGGGACTACTGTCTTCATGTCTGTGTTAAAGCTTCTTTCTACTGTTACGGATAAAATGACCCGCAAACTATTTTAAGTGTCAAGGACATATTAAGAACAGAAATAAGCTTATATATATATAAGTTTGGGTTTTGCCTTACAAAAAGAATAGCTGATTTATGTACGTGTTTATTTCTGCTTTTTGAGCCTTTACATAACATATTATTGAATACTTAACTAAGCCTCCTATCCACAGTTCTTTCTCTGGAAAACACCGGTAACAAGAACATCCTAAAAGTTTTCAAAGGAAAAGATCCCTCTATAAAATCTTATGCCAATAGGGTAAGCATCACAGATTTCCCTCAAACTTCTTTCCTATCAGCCTTACAAAACGACAACAGAAATGCACAGTAGTCTCTTCTGTTTATATCCCAGTGTTGTTACTTCACTGTTCTGTAGCTTGAGAAAAACATCGTGATTGGGAAGGAGGCGCTGGGGGGAAACTGTGTGTGTTGTATTTCAAAAGTGTTGTGAAGTGTAATTAATGTATATTAACTTCTTTACATAGTAAGACTCTATAATATTGATTAAAGAGAAAATAGAACTTCATTCCAACACATTCACACACAATAAGCCCTAAGAAACCTCAACACAGGAGAACAACCAAAACCACCAATGATTGTCTACTTCTGCACTTTCAAGTCTAACTTGACATCAAGGCAAAGCTCCCTCTATAATAAACAGAAATGTTTCTCTGTCACTTTTATAAACTCCTAGAAAAATTGCCTGAGGTCTCAAAGGTTTAATTTTTTTTCTGTAATAAACAATTTAAATAATCCTGTTAATTTAATAAACCAATAAAAAACAATGAAGACTCCTTTATGTAACTTTAGGTGGAAAGCTACTCTTTATGCTTTTTT
Organism: Pampusana beccarii; assembly: GCA_013399365.1. Lineage (NCBI taxonomy): Eukaryota > Metazoa > Chordata > Aves > Columbiformes > Columbidae > Pampusana > Pampusana beccarii. The sequence continues at coordinate 153,316 of VWYH01008689.1, forward strand.
ACACCAGTAATATAATGTATTCTCTCCTCAGACAATTATTAATATACCTGTCCCTAACAATCACCACAGGCAAATGGAAGTCTAAGAGAAGGCAACGAATCTAACTAGTCATGATGGAGGACTTATCAAAGTAAAATACAGATGGAGGTGGAGCGGGTAAAGCTGATGTATTAAAAATGCCTCTACTATTGCAACTCAGGGAAAAGGTATTTTAGTCCAAGCACACATTTTTTAAATAAATAAAATAACATGTTCAGATCAGTGGGCATGCTGTCAACAAACATCACTCATGAAGGCCCACTTACCTCTAACTGCCCATCTCTCTTCCAGCCACCTCTCATTTCTTGCTCACATTTCCACACAACATATTGCTGTGTCTGCATCAGATTCCCCTTCTTCATGCCTCTTGCTACACACATCCTTCTCGTTAAGCTAAATTATATTCCTGGGCACAGGATGATATTACAAGGAGATAGACCAGATAGCTCTGATGTCTTTTTTTTTTTTTTTTCCTTCAGTCAACAAAGATTAAATCTTATGTATCTTTTTGTTTGACTTCTTTCCTTTTCTTTTTCCTTTTTCTTTAAGTTAGAAGTACTCTTGTGATCACAATGTCAGAAAATGAAAAGGCTAAGATTACAAACAAGTTAACTTCTCTGTATTGCACATTGTCCTTCATAATTCTCTCTTTTCACATAGCTTTCAGATGCTACTCAGAAAGGCACAGGTTTCACAAGCGCCCTGTGTCCTAACTACCATCCAATGACCATATACTGAATACACCAGTGTGTGAAATGACAATAGGAGCCTTTGTTTAGACTATTAAACTGAGCCACTCATCAATGTATTCCAAGGTGTCTAGAGAGATTTTCAGCTGACCAGTCATAGGTGTCTCCCTTGCAATGAAATGTAGAGATAATGAGACCTAGAAACTATTGAGTGCATTGACTCGGTTTTCAGTGACTGCCTGAAGTTCACTTTATGTCTCTAATCCAAAGCTGCAATTAAGAGAAAGTGCTAGCTTTCCTCTTTCCAAGATATCCTGGGTTTGTGAAAAGGAAGTTCTCTGGCAGTCATCCCTCTGCTGTGTCCCATGAGATGTACAGAAGCTGAGAGCCTTTCAACACCTTTGTTGGCTTCTCAGATTCCATAATGCCCTATGCTAAGGGCTGTGTAAAGTCATGACATAAACTTCAGTTATCAAAACAAAAATACGGGCAAAATACATATAGCCTTTTGTAGCTGATGCTTTTTTTTCGGATAATCCTCTCTCCATGCTGTGCACTGGTATCAGAGTGTCAGCATGTGCCACTAACATCTTTACTATGCATGTGCTCACTTGTATTACACACAGTGAAAATCATTAAATTCAGTTCTTGGCAGGGACCATAATGGAAGTAACTGTGATACTCTGTTATGAGACAGAGATTGATCCTTGTTCAGAGTCTCAGAGGAACTAATGCGGTAGAACAGTAGAAACATGGAAAATAAGAAAATTGTACCGACCTCTACCACAGAGCAAATCTAGGACAAGTCCTGTAAACCTAATAAAACTACAGTAGTATTGCATTGCAGAGAACAATTCTGAATCAGTATCTTGCAAAGGAAAAGGGTTACAGGGAAAGGAACTGAAGACAGAAAATATTCATGTAAAGGAACAAGTTTACGCTACTTCCATCTGTTTAATTTATTTCCTTCAGGCCATTTCAGAGTAGGAATCAGAGCATGCTTCCTTTGTGCAATTTAGTCCTTCTGAAAAGCTGAATTCAAACCTTTCACACGCATCCATGAAAACCATGACTGGTATGCACTTTCATTTCTACTGGCTAATTTATTCTAAAAAGTCTCAAAAATATTACAACATCAACAGCACAGGGTGCACTGATAATAAAGGTATTAAAAGCTACTTTTGTGACAGGACGTGAAGCATCTGAGCTACTCTTTTCATTTGTCACATTATCAATGGAAACACATCTGTTAATTACTACTTCTCAGCTGAGCCCATGATTACCTGCATGAGTGCTACTCTCCCATCCCATGGAAAGCTAAACTGCCTTGTTAAATCTCAGGTGAGCCAAGCTAAGCTCTGCCTTTGCACTGAGCCAGAAAGGGTTAGTATTCTGTGAATCATACAGCTGCCTCAGTTGAAAGGCAACAGTTCACACAATCACCAAACAAGTGAGACAGGTGAGTCGCTGGCTCATGCGTGCCTTAAGACAGATGTAAGAGCAGTACACAGCAACCTCCCAGGCTGAAGACTGAGGTGCAAGCTTATGTTAAATCTTGAGTATGAAAAAATCCTTTCTGGCTGAACAGATTCTGGGACTTTGTGTTTATCACACTTCGTAAAGAGATGATCAGAAAGATTATATTTATTGTCTGTTTCATATAATAACAAATAACAAAATAAGGTGTAAGCAGTGAAGAGTCAAGATCTTGAATCTGCTTCATTTGAGCAATAACCAAAGGATTAGACACTACGATTTTTTAAAAAGAAATAAAATTATTCAAAAGCTACTTTAATGATAAGAGGTTTAAAAGGATCCAAGGTAGCATGCTGCTATGGGTAAAAATACATCACCTTTCATTATAAATTGGGATTTCAAGGGTTCGTAACACATTTAAAAATTTACTTGAGGCTGGCATAAAAAATTCAGTACAAGAGCATACTTGGGGGGAAAACACAATCAAAACAATATTTTGTCTATTTCTGGGTTATATACACAAAGACAAAAAAAATAAATAGCAGTTTATCACTGAGAATGAAAGGAAACCGTGATACTAACTGTAGTCCATTTACTGTAAAGTCTACCATTTCTACATGCAGATTCGCACATTTAGTGGATATCTAAGCAAAGCCTTCCTCTTTTAGCTAAATTTTTTAAGGATGAGCCTTTGGGCATCTCTGAGAAGGGAAAAAGAGGAAGCTAATGAGATAGAAGCTTTATTTTTTACAGGTATGTATTGTGTGAATATGGCTATTTTTTCTTCCACAAAAATTTTACAGAGAGGTTTAGTATACAAACAACAAACATATGTGGTAACTACACTGTTAAATATAAAAACTAATAGCTCCAGTCTGCCAAAAAACACCCAAATAAACCTAATAAAAGTGCTGATCCTTAACCAAGTTTTAATTCATCCAGTATTCTTGGCACACTAGAGGTTTTCAATAACACTTATTCCATATGTTCACTTGGTGAACCTCTGAGGAAGGTAACTAGTGGAAATCTCAGATGCAATTATTTTATCAGCCATACTCTAAATGTTATTTAAATAGCATCTGAAGCCCGGCTATTTGCCATGTGCAGTTGAGTTTATAATGACTATATTTCCTTGTTAGACCAAATTATGGATTTACTTTCCATTTGGATAGATCCTGCAGTGAAATTATTTTAATAACCAGATTTAATTCAAACCAGAGGAGATAATATTTTAATATAATTTGTTTAAAATAAATAGTCCGTAAATGTAACAAAAGGTCCTCTACTACTGTTGTTGACTTAAATGGAAGTAAATTAAAACAAAATACTGGCATGTATGCCCAATTACCTGTAAGCTAAGGCCTGTCCTTCTAATCAGTTCTGCATAGATGGGTCTTGGCATCTTTTAAGGAACTCTATTGATTTTAGAGGAGACTCAAACAAATGATCAACCCAACAATGCACTGAGTAAGGTATTAAGATTAATTTGTAACACATTCTATGGTAAGAATGTTAGAAAAAATATCACAGGCATTTAAGAAATAACTGTTTTGCCTACCCTAAAAACTGCCTATTCTGTTATAGAGTTGTAATTTAATTATTACACACTATTATATTTTAAATTACTGTTATCCTTTAAAGATCTCCAATTCCTGAAGAAATTACAGTGCTTTATTAATTATTATTGTTAGTTAGCTCCTGGATTTCTGTCAAAAAGTAAATTTACCTACCTGCTGGTAAAGGCCCATTTTTACAAATTTTCTTTTAACTGTTTCCTACTCATTTTCCATTTGTTTTGTTTGTATACACTTATCTTCAAAGAGTATGTATCAATCTAATCAGTCCTATTTGACAATCTTTAATCAAAGCAAAATAACTAACAAGATGGTTTCAGAACATCCTATAAAGTTTATTGAACATGCCTTGAGCATTACAGAAAAAAATGCAGTGTTTGGAAGACAAATTGGACAGTGTCTATTGCATCCTTTTGCAGATTCACCTGTTAACCTGAGCATGTTGTAATTCCTTTGATTCATATCAGAACAGAGCTGAGAAAGTTGCCACTCAGAGGTTATTGCCAGTCAAGTCCATCCAAAAGCTTCAGACAGACACTGAATATCTGAAGAAGTCTTGGATCTATTTTTTTCACCTTTTCTATTTCCAGTTTTTATCCCTAGCTACTACTTCACCATTTTCAAGAGTGTTTGCAAATTTTCATCATGCACTATTTTGATGGCACAACATTTCGTGTCTCTCCAGATCACCCATAAAGGCTTTACATGCTCAATATACTAAGGCTGATTAATGACTCTTTTTCTGTACCATTGTACCTACCTGAAAGCATCACCCTTTAGCACTTCACTTATATTTTTGGGTTGGATTCGATACACATGACACACTGAGTTAATAATTTCAGTAACTGAGGTTGTCTCTATCTACTGTTTTCTCTTCTTTCATGAATGTTGTAAATGTTCTTTATTCTTGTAATTAATATGTTGAGTGAATTTCTTTGTGATTGATACTGTTCATAGACTGATACTGTTCATGGACCATAGTTATCGCTTCTTGAAACAACATCAAATCTTAAATGAAACAGAATGTGTCAAGATTTTCTGTCTTGTAACAAGCATTCTTAATAAAGCCAGATTTCCTTTAGTTAGAAATCTATTGGAATATTGAAGGGCATTTTAATTCTCTAGCAGAGTCTAGCTGTCACCATTTCTATGGGATAAATAGACATCTGAATCAATCATAATGTTCTGAATACCATGATGAGTACTGAGTGCAATTTCAGGTGAAAACTGGTCTAGGCCATTCAGAGGTTTGTTTATCTCACAAGCGATCTCTAATGCAATGTGCCTTTTGCAACAGTTGAGTAAGGAGACAGATTTCAACTGTTGTCATTAAAAAATCTGTCATATTTTGGCAGATAATTTTCATGTTTTACCATTAATTCTGAATTGTTCCATTTGGAGGTCTAAATATGGGAGTCGTAACTTTCAAGGACAGATGTAAAACATGTCTTTGCTCTGGCATTGCCTTGACAGTGTATTCATTATGCATTCAAGTCCTGATATGTAGCTCTTGAGGAGAGTGCAATTCCTTCACTGATCAGAGCATTTATTTTTAATCTTATATATATATATATACACATATACACATATATATATATTACAATTCTACCATGAGAGGGATCTCATGTAGTCATCACAACTGCAAGGTATGTCTTCTGAAAAGCAAATTATGCTCTTTAATTATGTACATCTAAGAGAAATAATGGGTTCTAGAGATAGGAACTTTAGGTTAGGCCTCCATCTATCAACTCTCCCTCATCATAAATTACATAATATTCCTGATTTATGTAGTTCTGTGGGCTTTGCATACACCTTTTCACCATAAGTCCATGTTCTCTGATAAAATGAGCCATACGGCCAGAACTGTATTCTTGAGCCACTCAAGTGCAGTTTACAGAAAACCATAAAGTGTTAGATAACAAATACAAGGTTGTATGATCAGCTTTTATTGTACTTTTTGACATACTTAAATTCCACATGCAAAACAAAACTTTGAAGCCAGGCTTTCTCAATTTATTTCCAAGTGTTGATAGAATAGTGCACAGCCTAGGTCCTTGGATAACTCGTCATTTTTCAACAGCGAAAACCTCAAGGCAATAATTTTGGGACATGCCAGAATGTCATGAACACTTGGTTGCATCAAAAGGTAAACATGTTACATGTGAAAATAAAACACATTGATGTTTGGTATAGAGTTCTAAGAATACTATAGTCCCACTAAGTTACTTTCCTTTCAGCTACAGTATAAATAATAAATTCAAAGAGATAAAATGATGGATGTTATGGTCATGAACTTTACAGGAATACCTGTAAATAAGTACATTACATTTAGAGTAAACACACTCATTTTATACTTTATAGATTAACTTTTACTGCTTATAAAATCACTGAATAAGAAAATAAATTATTCTTCTAAAGTACTACTTATAGAAACTCATGCAAACCATGCGAAGTCTAATATTTAAACACGATGTTTGCTTTCAGTGAGAAATGACTTGCAGCCTAGATACTTTGTTATTATACTATAATCATTTCCCTGGCATACAATTAAAACAATACTACTTGTTATACAGGAAAAAGTTAAAACCTAGTTATGCATCAAAGTACGGGAGCAAACGTCAATACAGACTTACAGCATATTAGATAAATTCCAAGCCAACAGAATCTTACTGTAATAAGGTAGTTGCTGTTACAGTGTTATTTCAGGATTCAGGTATTGAATGGACAAAATTAAAAGGAGAAATCCCTATTTATGGCTTCACACCAGAATATACTCAACTGAGAACCAATGTCCTAACACAGCATGCGAGAGATGGGGTTGCAGCCCTTCCCTGAACTTTTTTGCATCTAGTCCCTGAATTCCTTTCTGACCCTTTTTTATTTAATAGTTCAGAAATATCCGTATTTCAAGAGAGAGAGGCAAGTGCTTAGTATGCACCTTAAACTCAGCTTGGAAGCCTAAGTATAGCACTGTGCCAGAAAATAATTCTGATCTTGTGCTTGAGTTTCATAAAGCTATTGGCACAAGTTCCCTTAAGGATATACTGCACATCTTTGGAAGCCCTGTCAGTTTATCTGAGATGAGTGTTAAGGCTTACCAAAGACCTTTCAGGATCCAGAAAAAAGAGTATTCTTATGCCTAGATTCCCTAAAGGACTCAACTGGCTATGTACATGGAGAGTGTCCCTACCACATGACACTAGCTCAAAACCTAGCTGGGACAACCATCTTCTACAGAACAATGTTGTAATTAGGGAATTTTCTCAGAATTTTTGGCAAAATTGAACCTAAGGAGGCTTTTCTGTGCAACCTTGTCTTCCCAGAACACTATTACAGGCATCAGTCAAAAAAAACCCACCACAAAACCTCGAAGTGCAAAACACCTTTCCCGTGTCAGAATGCTCTGTTCTGATGAAAATGTGCCACGCTTCTGCCAAGACTGAAAATGTGTGGATGCAGAATAAGTGAAGCTGCCTTGGTAACCTAGTGCGTATGCAGTGCTTTGAAATACTTCCTTATTCTATTATTTTATCACTATGAAAATGTACTCCTGTATGACTAAATCCGGAAAATTAGAGAATACAAGCCATCCCAATTCTCTTCTGTCTCAGATTCCTTTCTGGGACTGCAAAAAAAAAAAGTTGATGAGAAATAAAAGCTCAGTCCTCAAGATCATTCATATTTTTGAGGTGAACACAAATGCATATGAAGGTCCAGATTTCAGTCTGGGAAACAACTTGTGAAAGTAGTCTACTTTCTACTGATTAATATTTGAATGTTCCACAGGCCATTGAATGGACTACCCACATGCAGTGCTGAAATAAACACTGTCTAACGGAAGTTTTTAAAAAAGTTTCTAATTTGCAGAAGATAGCTGCAGCAGTTACAGCTTAGAAAAATACCATCAATGCACTTTACTGCAAGAAAAACAGTTAAGGTAGCTCTTGAAGTGCATCATAACACAGCTAAAGTAGCTCTGCAGAACAACTGTGTGCTCATGCAAATTTAAACCACCCTTGCATCCTGATTGTCTCTTGGTCTGTTTTGATTTCTGATGCAAAGTAGAGCTGGTTTAGCATTCTTCTAATTGGTATTAGCAACTAAGCTCCCCTCTACCAAATTGTTCCCATTTTATGGAAGATGTCAGATTATAGCAGTAAACCCTCATGTGTACCTCCATTGTTTCCTATAACATTACTGACAAGAGGAAACTGGGAGTTATGCAGGAAAAGGTGTTCTGATTTTACATAGTCAACATTTTTACAAAGGGGAAATTCTGGGATAATTAGGTAAGGAACTACTGCAGCACTGCAAAGACACAGAAGGACCTGACAGGGCCTTGATGTGTATTCTTCAGGGAAATCTTCTGGGTATGTTTGAAGCTTGTGTGTTAATTATTTTCAAATAGCTTGGATTTTTGCCCAAAGTCAGGGATGAAGCGAGTGCTGTGATGTTCTCTGTCTCATAAGCAGACTCAAATTAAAACATTTACAAGTATGTTAGAGAAAGATCAAGTAAAATGACTACGCTTGGCTTCTGAGCCAAGGGAAAATAAGCCTTCTATTTGCAATCTCTGCCTTCTGTTAAATTTTTCATAGAGAACAAGTACTAATAGTCTGAACTCTCTAACCTCCTGGTGATGGGTAAGTAGTATATGAATAGTAAATTACCCAGCTCTGAGAACCATCCAGTGTGAAAGTGTTCACTTCTCTTCTAGTAAAGATACTTCAGGAAAACAACAAAACAACAAAAACAAAACAAACAAACAAAACCCAACCAAACAAACAAACAAATAAACCCCACACCAGTCTTAGTAACATCTATTTGATCTATTTAGGATTATTAGACAACATAGTTTGGTAGCTACATATGTGCTTTGCTTTAATTTAAGAAATAATTTTATTCTTGTTCAGATAGATTGGGCCTTGCTGACAGATGACGCATTGTGATATGCAAGTGCTTCTGAGTACAGATCATTGAAAATTTAGAGCTAAATCCATCTTACATTGGCCAGTGGTTTAAATGAAGTCTTTTCATACGATCAAGAGAACTCTAAAATTGATTCAAGTAATGTTCTTGCCATACTCACAAAGATCACAAAAATTCAAGGACTGATTATATAATTAGAGAATCCCTTCCAAAACAAAAGAAGAAAGACTGACTGGAAAATGAGCTATTGAACTAAATCACATAAGAGATCTTTAAAGAGAACTTAGTAAGTTTCTAAACAAAACCTACACTGAGAAGCAATGAAAACATATGCTAATAGAGATGATTAAATATTAAAATATGAGTCTTCTGTTTTTTTCTCTAGACTTTAGGCCCCTTACATCCAATCTTTAATAATTATTCTTAATGTGAGTTTTAAGTGGTCTTCGTAAATCACCACAAATTTAACCAACACACATGTTCAAAGAAGATTTGAAGTTTTATAACAGTAATTGCATGAGGATTACCTTTGGTTATACTAATGAAAGGAGAGCCAGCAATTGATGCAAGTGCAATTGAATAACATGGGCAGGCTCACAGACACACTGCTTAGTACTTGCTCCATCTACACATGATCTCTGTAGGAAACAGCTCATTGGAAGGCTCCAAGACAGTCAAAGCCTAAGACAGCAATAAGGCAGCGTAGGGAGTAGGGGTATAGTACTCAGGCTCTATGTCTATCGTATTTTCATTTAGCAGTGAATATTTATTCATAAATAGAACAAATAGTCTTTCGCAATATCTGGGAAAGTGCTCCAGATGCAATGCATTTGACACAAAATCATAAAGCACGCATTACACAGCAATAAATAAAAATAGTACACATCTCTGGAACACCAGTCTCCTTGGCAGAATCTCAAGTACTGGGTTAAAGCATACTTTAATACATTTGAGTGCTTAGGGTTGCTTGAGAGTCAAACAAGTGAGGGATTTATTTAAGAAGTACTTTGTCAGAAAGTTTCAGTTTGATGAAGCATGATGAAAAGCAAAAGCAGTAACTTTCTGTTAGCATGGACATGAGCTGAAACCCAGAAGATTCTAGTTCAGTTCTGTTCTTTGGAAACAGATTTGAAGTCAGAAAAAGACTTCTCTAATTCCCTCACACTCTGACTGCACATGTTAAATGCCAGGTTTTAACACACCCCCAGCCCCCCTTTTAATTCTTTCTTGTTCAGTGATTATTTAATTATATAAACAATACTGAGGAGCTCTTCTGGAAGAAACTGAGAAGAACTCTATTCTGAATACTGCATGTCCAAGAGTTTTAAATTCCTTCTTTAGATTAGTCAGAGTAAGAACCTGAAGTCAGATTGTATCTATCCACAGCAAGTGCCTTACCACCTGGCCCAGCTGGCCCCATTCAATGAAATGGGACTGGTGGATCACTTTCTAATGGACATTTTTCAGACACATACCACTTGTGCTATCCTACGGAATAAATAAATCCTAGCTTACCGCTTTCTTTACCCCTACAAAATTGCAGGTTTGCAATTAGGCCAGAAATTATTGTGGTAGCCGTTACATGATTGTGACACTGTTCTAGTGAACCACTATTTATAATCAATCAGGTTTATCTCTTATAAACCTTCAAGTTATATAGATAAATTAAAGTAGGTTTTTCTTAACTTCAGTAGTGAGGGTGCTCCTGCAGATGGGAAGCTCAGAAACATATTTGGGGTATAACCTGCTTTTGTTTTGGTTTTGTAGTGAACATGTTGCCTGTGCTCACAGACAGATTAATAGCCATGAAATCCTTCAAGAATTCATAAAATAAGTATATCGTGAGTAGTACATGCCTAACTATTTACTACTCAAGTAAGGAAACCACTTTGCAGATAATAAAAGGAAATTATTTTCCTGAAATCCATTTAAAATATTATTAACAACAGCTCTAGTTATTCGCACTGGAACAGATTAACTGATGTGAATGTCCGTATTGTGAGACTCTAATAGGTCTCATCTGGGGCTCTGCTTCTTGCTTCTCCGTTAACACAAAGCAGACAAAAATTAAGGAAAATTTCCCTCTGTTCATAAGCTCCTATGTCACTGCTCCCGGTGCCTAGCATGGTGTGCTCTTCCAGGGACAAACAAACCAGACAAGATTTATCTGATAGACCTAAGGTTAATTTAAGTCATGATAGGACATAGCTGTCTGGGGTATTTACAAGTTCAGAAGAGCATAGAAGGATTTCAAAGTCTGGTTAGTCAATACCGTTCTTCCCATTCTGGTCTCATAACAAACTCAGCATAGCTGCAACAGAATGTCAAGGTTATCTTCTTAATATTGGGGGAGTAACAAAACCACAAAACAAATGCTGTGCAAAGCTGCTACAGTTTTGCCCATCTGATTGAAATGCTACACATCTATTCATTGTCTTCAGATATTAAAATCTGCTCATGAGGATGTGTCAAAAGGCTTATTAGTATGGATGGTTGACTCAGCTAAAAACATAGTGATTCACATCCTCATAATTATCTATTGCAGACAAGACTATGCAAGCTGAGCTGTATACTTCTGAATTAATTAAAGACAGGTATTAAATGACTGCTTATTTAAAATACTGCTTCCTTTGGAGCTGAAGAAAGTGGGTGGGATTTATTTCAGTTAACATTAAGCATCTACAGTGTAAGATATATGAAGGTTACTTATAAGAATTCTCAGCAAATATTTCCTTTTTATCCCTGAAATATTGCAGTTTGCCTTACTCTTTACTGTACATGGAAGACACTTTCTGAATTTAAGAATGAGCCTTAAGTCTTGAGAATTTTTGCAGTTAATTTCCCTCTTCATACTCACACTTGTACTTACACCTGCTTGTATATCTCATTCAGTCCCTCCTTGCATTTGCTTTAAGATTTTGTAAATTATACTCAACCTTTTGCAAACAAGATCATGGATACTATTGCAATAGCAAAAGACAGTTGGACACTGCTCACAAAACGTTACCAGTCTGACCAAAAAAAGTAAAAAAAATAGCAGCAAAAAGCCTTATCTTGTTTAGTCTAGATTTTTCCCATCTTAAATAAAGACATTTCAATAGAAACAACGAGATAAAGAGAATGCTAATATTAACCTACTTAGGGAATGACGTTTGATACTAAAAGAAGAAGAAAAAATAGTGTTTAACTGGAGAAACTTAGGAAATAGAGAACTGTTCCTAAGTGCATGCTTGTAAGTCCTTATGAGACTTTTTTACATCTGAAATGTGTCATGTCACTCTATGGGCCTGTATGGCCACATGAGGCAGAAAAGGGGAGAAAGTGACACTTTTGTACTGAACCCTCTTACCTACTATTTAAGCATCTGTGGTAGGGTGAGATTAATTCCAGTAAGTTGAGCACAGATTGTAAATGACATTAAGCAATTTGTATAAACATTTCCTAGTGTTTACTCCTTACACAGCAGAGTTGTGTAGGAAAGAATTAAAGAGGTTGAAAGCAAGACGGAAAACTAGTTAAAATTTTAGAACTGATTAGTACTCAGTCTTTGTCCTTGAACTTTAATTCAGCTGTATGAAATTGTTCTATAGGTCCTGTTTGTCTCCACTAACTACTATTAATATAAAGGGAGTGCACGATACAGATATTCAGAAACATGTATTTATATTGCATAAATTTAGTTAGGTGAGATGAATTTCTGTTTTACACTGCTGCCACTTGTGTTATTGACTCATGGATGCATCAGGAATATCTCTATGCTGAGTGCAGTACTCAGTAAAATAGGGGATAGTCTTATTGTTTTCATTTCAAGATTAAACAGGTGGTCTGAGAGCAGAGAGTTAACTGGCAACCCACTGTCTTTCAACAACTCCCTGAGGGAGTCTGACTATTATATAATAATTTCTGGAGTAATTCTAGGTCTAAAGAAATTATCCGTTAATGAAACACTACTATTACTTCAAAAGAAATAACAAGAGTTGACTAAGTGAGTATGTCTTTACAAATGAGCATAAATTGTTTCAGGGCTCTTTTAGAAGGGATGAATGTTAATAAAATGTGTACTGATAGTGTATTTAAAGGCTTGGGAATAGATAAATAGCTTATAACAAAATCCTCTCCCTTTGCATACTCATTCAATATTGTACTGGTTAGTACTGTGGAGTATCAACTGCTAAAAATTCTGCAAAGCACCATGTTAAAAACAGTAGTTTAACACAGTTGCATAGAAACAAGTTGAATCTCTGGCATGTTTCATATTTTACTAGTTAGAGTTACAAACTGGGAATTCAGCGTAACTGTAATGTTTGTTGTTCAGCTGCCAAAGTATTTGCTCAGGAATTCATTGGCAAGTTTATCTCCCACAACCGACTACCACGGAATACAGAAATTAAAGTGTTGGCCAGCTGCATAAATAATCTAATAGGCTTGCACAGTTCTTGACTGCATCAGTGTGGACTCTTTGTCAGTGCAGGATAGGTATAGCAGAGTTCAGCTCTTCCCTATTTGTGGGGTTTAATCCCAATAGGCAGCTCAGCCCCACACAGTCACTCAGTCACTTCCTGCCAGTGAGAGAATTGGAAGGGTAAGAGTGCAAAAACTTGAGAGTTGAGATAAAGCCAGTTTAATAGATAAAGAGATATCCAATACATCTTCATTAACCACCTGTGGGGTCCCAATTTAATTTTGGGCTCAGGAAGGCTTCGAAATGATCCCAGGAGTAAGATCAAGACACAAACAAGGTCGGATGCTGTGAAACAATCTATTTCATTTTTACACTTTAAGATGGAATTATAGATTTAAGTGGGAAGAACGTGGAGGACAATTAAGCAAGTGTGTGAGAAGATAAGCAAGAGATATGCAAGAGATAATCACCGCCAAGGATCCAAATGCCGTCTTCTGTCTGTCAGCTCTCAAGTCCTGGTAGTGCTGGCAGTTCGCAGGGCTCGGGTCACACTGGTCTCAGAGTCCAGGTGCGGTGCTTGGGGCTCAGGTGACAGGTTTCAGTCCCAGTGGTAGATAGGCACATCAGGGACTTTTGTCATGCAGCTTTTATGGCAGTTTGTGGTGGGCATTGCCTGAGCACACTGCAGGCCTGGTTCCAGACATTGGCGGTTGATATTGCTTGAGCTTTGCTTAAGCTTACACAGCTTCAAGCATTTTTTGAGTCTTAGTAACTCACAGTGATCACACCTTTTGTGCTTTAACTCACTGTATTTAAGCGTTTACAGCAAGCCAAATCAAGCAAGCAATGTCAGTAAGCATTTCCGGGTCTTGTTTCTTCAGAACAAGCAGGCCATGAGACAGTAATTCATATTATTTCAGCGAGCAAGTTTGAGACAATAATTCACAACCACTGTCTCTCACACACACTCTCACAGTGTCCTAAGAACCACCATTTCTCACACCACCCACCACCCCTTGAGCTCAGGCTGGGTCACTGCTGCACTTGTGTTGCTTCCTCTGATGCTCATCCTCCATTTGTTCAACTGTTTCCTGCTACAGTACTTCCTAAAACACGCAACTCGAATCACGGGCTACAACAATTTAAAGGTACTTCCATTACCATCTCAATCCCTTGTCCCTTTGGCTTTAACACTATAATGAACTAATTCCCTTGTCCCTAGTCTGACTAGCAGCAAGGAGTTACTGCTATAGTACTTCCTATGACATGTAATTCAAATAATGGGCTACAATAATTTAAAAGTATTTCCATTACAGCCTCCACCCTTGATCCCTTTGGACAAGGCCACAGGTTTTAACATTGTAATGAACTCCTTCTGTCGCTTCTGCTCTAGCATGGCCTTATCCACAATCTCTTAGGGGTGTACCTGCTCCAGTGTGGCCTTATATGAGGGCCACAGTCTCTTCAGGGATGTAACTGCTGTGTAATGAACTTGTCCATGGCCACAGATGCTTCAGGGTGTTACCTGCTGTGGCATGCACTTATCCAGAGTCACAGATACTTTGAGGTGTACCTTCTCCAGCATGGACTTTTCCTTGGGCCACAATCCCCTCAGGATTGCATCTGCCTGCTGTGGACTTAGCCATGGCCACAGATGCTTTAGGGTGTCCTGCTCCCAGGTGGGCCCTTCAGCTCAAGTTCACACTGGAGTTCCAGCATGTCCAGTACAGCAGCAAACGAACAGACACGATGCCCTGGCCATCATCCAGTTCAGGTCCATGTCCATCACTGTTATCAAAATATTCACAGGCACAGCAGAGCAAAATGAGAAAGAGTGCTGCAAACAGCAAATGCAAAAAGCATTAACAAGTACTAGATTCTCAACATACAGTAAGACAAGCAGCCCATGCTAATTAGTAGATAAATAGCTACGGTAGCTATAAATTCGGTTCACCACCCTCCAATTAAACCTGTTGTTGATTTGAGCCCTTCAAGTCCCACGTTGGGCACATAAAAGGAATACCATGGTTTAACCTCAGCAGGCAGCTAAGCACCACATAATGCACCTGTCCAGCATTTGTTTCCTTCAGTATTTATTTCCTTCCACTTTCAGGGGAAAATGCCTTTATGTTCAGCCCATTCTGAGTCTTAATATTCTCTCAGTTTTCCTCCTAGCATTTCTGAAAATGGACAAAACCATATTCCAGGGCTTTCATTTATTCAAAATATTTACAGAAGTCCTTAAATAATTTTGAACAGAAAATAAACATTGTAGGAAATAAAACAGTGTAATTTGTCAAGCTGAATAACATATGAAATAATAGATGACACCCTGACTCCACAGAACTTACATAAGAGTTTTACTGTTGATTTCAATGAAGAAAGTTTTGGAAGAGCTATGAACAAACATCTTGTCTTAGCAGCTCATTTTTCTGAAGAGACGGAAAGTAGAGAAGGAATAGCATGTTCTTTTGTAGGGTGGAGCAACATAATAGAAAAATAGCATGAGCGGTTTGGAAAGATCAGGAATAAGACAGATAAAACGAGTGGGCTATTGGAAACCAAAGGGATTTTTCTAAAAAGAAAAAAAAAATCTGTAGAGACAAGACAGATGACCTTCCAAATAATCTTCATTCATTATTTAACAATTCTAATAAACTCAAGGAAGTTGTAGAATTTGGAACAGATTCTGACCATTCGACGTGAATGTCACAAATCACGATGGGTTAGTAGCTACATCCAGTAAAGTAAATCTCCTAAGTTACCTTGACAAACAATGGAGAATGACTGGTGCCCAACTCCATCAGACTGAACCCTCTTTGGAGGCACCCATTACTTCCAGCCCACTGTGGTGGGAAAATAGATACCTCAAGAAGTTTTCACTTGGCTGAGAAGCCACCAGGGTCAAGCACAGGTAGAAAAAGAGAAGGTTTCTCTAACAGTCCTAGAAAGAAGGGTAGATAAATTAGACTAGATACCAAATTCTAACCCCAAAGAAAAACTTTGGATGCAGAGCTTAATTTAAGACTTTAAAACACATTCATTCTCTCGTTATGAAGAAATTCAAAATATGTTGCCCACTTCATAAAAGACTGCTTTATTCATCAGACCTTGAGCTATGTTGGGACCCTACCATTGTCCGTTCCCACGGTTTAAACAGAGCAACTCTGCAGGAGTGATATACAAGCCCAGGCCTGGGCACCAAACCTGGCCTGAGCTAATGTCTACACGTACCTGTCTCCAGCCCTGACTGCGATACTAGCTCCTTTTGCTCTTCTCTAGATCCCATGGTCACACATTGGACCTGGTTCATCACCTGCCATGTTGGGGGCTATCTATGGACCCTGTAATCAAAGAATCAAAGTGATATACTTGCCCTACTCAATCTGGAAAAATTCACCGGAAAGAAAAACAACTGACCTTCACCTATTTATTTCTCGAATATTCATGTCTGAAGATGATTTGTTTACATTTATCAACACAGCAGGCAGGATTTGACAGTAAGCTGCAAATGCCAGTGATTCAAGAACCTGTATAATGCTAATATTCTTGTTCTGGTTGAAATAAAAAGCACTTTCTAACTGATACCTAGGCAACGTTCGTGGTACATGACATAAATGGCAATCTTTTTCGTATATTTAAGCTATACACTTTTTCCTAACTTATAGTAGGTGTTTTAAAAAGAATAAAGCAAGAAACAGCTCAGTTTTCCTGAGAAGCATTTTTTTTTTCATTTGAATAGTAATAGAGACACAATATTTTTTTTTCTTGAATATTTGATTGCTTTTCCTTGCCTTTTGAAATTGTGTTTTTTATTTGTCATTTATATAGATCAATACATAACAATGTGAAGTATAAATTCAATTTAGTTAGCAATTCCTAGTAGCTTTGATGCATTACTGTATATATTAACTCTATAGCTTCGCCTTCGTAATACACTAAAGCTGAAAAGACACCTTCAAAATACATTTTACCCTTCATTTTTTTCCAGGCAACATCAAAGTGTGCAGTTTATATCATACATCCTCCACAATTTGTCCAAATTGATGATCATTTTACAGCAAGTAAGAAATAGTTTAATTGGTTGTGTTGAAGTTGTTTTTGTAATTTGGACAATGATGGGCAGAATAATTCCTGAAGAAAAATTCAGTGACATAATTCACTATAGAAATACCAATGATGGTGAAGATCAGGTACTGATGGACAGAGAAGATACTAAATTTAGATGGTTTATGTGAATATAAAGCCCCTGATCCACTGCCTAAACCCAGGGAATTGAGAGTATCCACTGCAAGTCTGAGAAGGAAGTTTAGAGGAGAATGAAAGTAAGTGTGCCCAGAAATCTAGAATAGGCTTTCCCTGACCTAATGCGGACATTTGCTTTTGACATTTTCTATCATGAAAGTCTTCGTTTCATTTCTCTCCACCAACTATACAAGGAGCATGAAAAACTAGCTTAAAAGTGTGTATATATATATATAGTAGACACCTAAAGTGAGTGCAATCAACCTGACCTTGGGCATCTGAGTAACGTACAAGTCTGGGTGTTTTAGGAAGACCATGGATTCTCAGACTATAGATTTCTAAATGGATTAGTAGAAACTCTAAATCATAGCAACTTTTTCACTCTTTCAGGAGTCAGATCACCTCAAAGTCAGTGTGGAATGACTCTATAATATGAGCTGTAGTTTAAAAGAGGAAGCAGTTACCTTCCTAAAGAACTGGCAGTCTGTACAGAGCCTTTATATGATGAAAAGTTGGCTGTTTAGAAAAAGTTATTAATTTGCATGAACAACAACAATTGTCACACTTTTGGAGCTGGTTTAAGAATTGTTGTGTACGTGTAAGTCATTAAGTAACATTTCAAGTAATAAAAAGCACTACTGATAATCACATTAGAGTTTACATTCAATTTAGCTGTTAATTATAACTTCTCTGAACATTTTTCTTTTGTATTTCTTCAAAACGAACCTTCTCTTCAAGGCATGCATATCCATTCATCTGTATATGGATATATCATATTATTTATTTATGTACACACATATATATGCATGTTATTTGCACCTGTCTTCCCAAATGAACAATTTTGGTTGTTTAGAAAATCAAGAAAAAGGAACTAAGTTACCAAGAAAAAATTTACAGTTCCTACACAAGACAAGAGAACAGTTTCTTTTTCACTCAGACTTGAATAGCTATGTGTAGACACATTATGAACATGCTGTGCACATATCAAATCTCTTAGAGGTATATAAATATCATTAGCACAAATAAATTGCTTTGTGATTCTGAAAATAAGAGGTAGTGTTGAAAAGACCTTTGTAAAGTGTCAATAACATGGCCAGTAAATCACAGAGCAAATGCTGGAAGTGCTTAAAGCCTATAACACAGGAAAATAAACATTAATGGAAAAGACCTACTACTGAAACACTTTCTCCCACAGTGGTTTGTAGATTGTTGGTCTTTTCTATTGATGTTTCTGTTTCTTTGCTCTTAAACAAAGACTGAAAGTTTTATTTGTAAATCCCATTAGATGCTATCTCAAGGTACCTTTCAAATCACTATGCCTTCAGAAACACATTATGCCAAGTTTCCAAGCATACCATG
The DNA here is from genome assembly GCA_013399365.1 of Pampusana beccarii. Classification (NCBI taxonomy): domain Eukaryota; kingdom Metazoa; phylum Chordata; class Aves; order Columbiformes; family Columbidae; genus Pampusana; species Pampusana beccarii. Next base: position 172,029 of record VWYH01008689.1, read on the forward strand.
GTTTTACACTCTGGACAGAACTCACTTGGAAGGGATGTAAGGATACTAATCTTGTAAATTCGTGACCCTGACAAAAGCTGAGGGTAAATCAGGAGAGTGATAATGAGCAGTTCTGTTCTGTAAGGGAGACTCTAGTTGTAACAGCTAGTAATATAGCAGAGATTGGGACTGGTGATGAGAGAAACAATTTTACACAAATTTGCTTTGTCTGCCTACCTATATATGAAAGTTGGTTTGTTTGGGGTTTTTTTGTGGTTTGGTGTTTGTGGTGTTGTTGTTGTTTCATTTGTTCTGTTTTCAGTTTGGCTTCAGCTATTAGGAGCAGTAAACTGATTTTCCCAAAAGCTATACCCAGAAGAGTCCACATTAAACTAATCATCCAGGTGCCCACGTGTCTTGAGTCTCATCATCAGTTTGGAAATTTCTTTCCTTGAATTTTGTTGAACTTTACAAGTAAAAGGAATATACTGCATGACTTCTTCAGGTAATCAAAGTAGATGTACTTCTTTACATAGATAGCTACATATAGATAACATAGACATAGCTACAAATGATTGCTTATGAACAAGAGCCAGGCCAGCTATTATTCATGTTAATTGTTAACATTATTCCAAACAACAATTATATTTGAGCAAATTATAATGATTTTCTGGAAAAATAACGTGTGTGAAAATATGTGAAGTTTCCATCACAAAAATATTTCAGTATTTTTTTCTCACACCTATAAAGGGTAGTAAAAGAGATTTTTTTTTTTTTTTTTTTAATGTTGATCTTGTAAACGTCAGTAACAGATTTTTCATCAAAAAGACATGGGACTAGGTGCCAAGAGAGTTCAGATAATACATGCTTTGGGGATATATTGCTTTCTAACTGAAAAAAAACAAACTGGCAAAAACCACACCCTGAAAATACAAAAGCACTTTTACTATAATTTTGAGTTGATTTTATCATTCATCTGGAAAGGACTTTACTTTCCTGCAATTTGTGTAATCACAGTTTATCTTAGGGGACAGTCCATGGAATCAATGTGCTATACAATAACTATCCGACTGCATGATCTAATTATGAGTACAACACTGCCTTGTTATTTCCTTCCTTCTGTATTTTGTTATGGTCACTCCTCCTCTTTCCACCCATTGCAGATGAACTCTGACTCCTCATAACAGAAACTGTGCCATCCTCAGCAGTTACAGACAGGTGCTAAACCTTGTAGGATTTTTTTTCTTTATTTTCTTTTCTTTAGTTATTGCATTACAAATAAAATATATTATTAACTCTCATTGATTTTAGTAGATGTAACTGGAGAAACACAAATACCAAATCAAAATAATCAGGCGTGATAATGAAAATAAGAGACATTAATTCATATTTGATCATCTTTATCCTTAGAATAAAAAATCTTCTTATAAGCATCTGGAAAAAAATGCTATAGATACGTTATGAGGCTCTGTTCTTTTGGTGTTTGTTGTTTTTTCTTTTTTTTTTTTCTTTTCCTGTGGCAAATGATGCATTTTTTTTCTACTATGTTTAGTTCATCAAATAATTTATATCAGAAGAAACCAAATATAACTGCCCCAGTAATGGAAAAGCTTAGTTAATTCATTGATAACCAAAAAGAGAAGACAGAAAACATTTGATATTATAATTTAAAATGTTCCAATGTGCCTTTTTATAGAAATAGTAATTGCAGGGATGTTAAATATTCACACTGCAAAGTAGTACTGAAAAATTGCCTGTGTTAAATTTGTCCCACATCAACTTTCTATTTTCTAACATTACAACGCAGTCCGAGAAATGTTTGGGTTTGACTTGTTCTTTTGATATTAATGCAAGCTATAAGAAAACCATCTCAAATAAAAAGTATCTCAAACAATAATCAAGTTTATTTTTCAGTCTTGTTACAAGATGACCACTCTATTGAGACTGTGGTGACCTCACTGTGACTATTCAATGAGTCTGTAATGCTTCACAGTGAAGCTTTTTGCTTTATGCTAATCAGCATTCATTATTTGCAATTAAAAACATGTGCTTTTATCATTTCACAAACATTTGATTGTGACAGCTAATTCAATGCTGTCTTTGTCTTCAGTTTCAAAGAAGAAGTGTAAACCAATTAAACCACAGTTACTGTGATGACATAAATTTACTATGAAGGATATTGCGATCGTAAGGGAATCATGTAGTTCATACTTTTAGGGGAGTTTATATCCTGGCATAGTAATGCAGTGTATCTCTGTTAATCTATAAACTCCATAATCAGTCATGCTGAAATTAAAGTTTTTGTAGTTTTTAGAGCAAAAGTGCTTATTCATCTTATGAATGACATCATTATGCTTTGAGAATAAGAAAAAGCTTTAATTAAATAATTTCTATATTTTATTTAAGAAAAAATCATTAGGTTTTAAAGAAATGAGACGTGCACTTTGGACTTTTACTACTTTAGCTTTTAAAATATTGCTTTGTTGGGACGGTTTGCATATTAGATTCTATTTTCTTTATAGACATTTATAATCTTTTGCTGGATTTCTATTTCATTTATAACACTAAAGTTTAGGCAGGAAATGTCATTTTCTGGTGTCCTTATCTTCTTCACTATCAGTGGGTAATGTCAGAAAGTTTCTGCAAATTTTCAAAATTAACACAAACTCTCTTAAATTCCTGTTCATATTTTTCTATTTATGTGAATGTAGAGATGACTATAAGGTAAATGCCAAGGTTGCCTGTCAGTTACTTCAAGTAACCAGTTAGTCATTAAAATATTAGCTCCTGCTTCATTGGTTTTGAAGTCTACAATCTCCCTTCTTTCATGTTTCACAAAGATACTAGCATGGTTTAAAACCAGTTAAATGAACAATTAGCTTATTCCAGTCACTGGAAGAGACTGCAGGTGGGTATATTTTACAGACCAAGAAAATATTCTGTTTCCACATGCAGTGCTCATGTAGTCAGTATCACACCCAAATCTGTGCTTGGCTAAATCAGGCAGTAGAGTATAGCTGTGTAGACGTACAACCATTTGTTTTCATTCATGAAAAATTCTGATGTTGAAACTGGTATACATAATTTGAAAGAAAAAGCCTATTATTTTGAAAAGGCAGATGTTTATATACAACTTTGTAGTCATATATGCCAGAACAGCAAAAACATGCCATCTGCTAATGAATTTTTCACTTTTGTTTTAAAAGCCCACAGAAAAATGTGGGAGACATCATCTGTACACTGTAACAAACTCTTAAGTGAATATCCGATTGACACGAAAATTCCAGATATCTTGCTGTGGTAGCACTGAAAGACATTATCTCTCTAACAAAACCCCAAACCTCCTTTGTTCTACTAATACTTTCATGTAGCAACTTGTTTATTGTGCTCAGGAAAATAAATGAACAAGTAAAGGCACCTTTTGAGACCCTGAAAAACGCTTGTGCTTTAAAGTGCCCATAAACTGTTACCCACAAGACTTTCCTAAATTTCTGCCAATATTTAAGAATAAGTGGCAACTGATAATTATCCAGTTTCATCAGTCCAAGTGTTATCTCAATTTATTTGTTAAATACTACCAGTATTTCCTCCTAGCCTCACATGATTTAATTACTGTTTCAATGTATCCATGAAAATCTTGCCTCTAACAAGGTATCTAATGGTTCTTATGGATGAAATGTGTTTTCAACACATCACTCCTAGCAGCAGTGGAAAAGTTGATAATATTTTTTTACTGACATATTCGTATTCCTCAAGCAGTCTTACAAGAACTTTAATAATATTTAACTTGTACATATGCCTTACACTAATATTGTTTCGTGAATTCTTTCCTTAAAAAGAAAAGAGAGTGAAAGAATGAAGAACAGACAAAAGCATGGAGGTGGGTTAGTATCTTGGTGCAGCAGTAAGAGGCCACATTATGGTTGCTCATGAAAGAATTTGAAAAAAGTGCATCTTGGGAAAGACATGAATTTATTTACTAAGTTCTATTGACTGCAAAAAGCATTTTCTGCAAGAAATAGGTCTTAGAAACACTATTTCTTTCATCAAAAATATTTGCATTTCTGCCAGCTTAACCAAATCTCCCTCAGCTAGTAACTAATCAAACGGAACAAAAAAATATTTCACCTGTAGCTTTTGAGAAGATCTTGTTCCATCATTTTGGTTGATTATTCATGCTTTAATGACCTCCATGCTTGATGAATTGGATTCATAACCAGCATCCCCATCTGAATGTAATAGAATCAGATTACTTTCTTCATCATCGGTGCTGTCTATGGCAACATAATTACAGGAGTCTTCCATTCAGTTCTCTGCATTTGCACAGAACCTTGAGTCAAATTCAAAGTCTTACTATTATTCTCTAAAAAAGCTCAGGACCATATAACTTATAAAGTTGCTTCCATGACATTAATCCTGATGTCTTTATAATGCACTTCCTCAATTTAATTTTCTATAGTTACAACATATATTATAGCAATGAGGTAGAAAGAAGATAGAAAAGCAGGATCAAATAATCCACTGGCTGCTTCAGAGTAAAGAAAAGTGAAAATAGATCATAAAGAAAACAATTTAAAACTTACAGGGAAATAAAGAGCTAGTGCCAAGGAAATAATCAGTCAGTCAAAATCTGAAGGTCCTGTCAGAGCAAGAAATACAGACTACTAGTAGCTTCTCGATAGAGACAGTGCAACGATAGCAGCACTGGCCAAAAGCAGATGCCTGCTGCATGGAGACATCTTCAAGTCTGAAAATGTCAGCAGTAGTGGATTTTCTAACTGGGTTATGTGGACATAATTGTTTCTATTTTAATTTGCTAACACCTGATCTGGAAGAAAAGGGTTTAATTTTAAAAAGGTAAATTTTCATAAATTAAGGATGTTGGTTAGGATATTGTGATGGGACTTCTGGTGGTTATGTCAGGCTTTGTACCCTCTCTCTGAGCTGTTTCTATGTAGAGTGAAAAGTGGACAGTAAGGATCTGTACATGAACTGTACTCCAAAATTATAAGATCTGGCTTTTTGAGTCTTTACCACAGGCCAGAAAGTATTTTCACTGACTGGGCATGTCTACATACCAAGGACACTGGCAGAGCATGATGTTCAGAAATTAATGAGCCCCCATGAGTCTATGAAACAAAAAGCAGCCTTCCTGCAAGCCTGGAAATAGTGGTTTGGAAAGACTTTAACAAAAGGTGGCCTTTTCGAAACGACAGTCTTGGTCTGGTATTCCACTAAATAATTCACTAAACAGACCCCGATGCTCCCTTTGCAGTGTCTGATGTTTGAACTTTTTGCTTTTATTTTCCTTAAAATAAATGTGGGAAAGGTGAAGACTACTCAAGTACAGCTAGAAATAAATAGAACATCATGCACAGAAAAGGTAAAAGAGATTCAAAGAAGAGGAGTCAACATCAGGAATTAAATTAGAGCATTTTATCAGCCTATAGCAACCCATCTAGCCTAGTCAAGTTAAAAGGCAACATTCCGGCAGACCATTGACTCATCCAAATGCAGTCCCTTAAGTGTAAAGAATAATTTTCTGTTTGGCCTGTGGGAAGTAAGCTGCAGCTAAAGAGCAAGCAATTCTTTCAGACAACTATGTAAATGCACCTTAGGTAAGTAACTTAGGAGAGAGGAGTCCAGGTTTGAAAATTATCTGCAGGCACTTATAGAAGGTTTGATCTCTTAGGTAAAATAAACTATTTTTAATGTTCTTTTGCCAACTTCAATGCTGCTTTAGAACAATAGCAGCCATATATTTAGCCACCTTCTTGTCACTAAACAAAGAAAGTGGTGATTTGGGTTGTTTTTTCAACTAAATGACATCACAATGAAGAAAGTGTTATCAGTCCAATGTCATCTGTCCATTTAATGAATTTCGTAATAGGAAACATTTTTAGGCCTCAGTGTGGAACCTTTTCCATACTACTGTGTGTTCATTTAAAAAAATTAAAAAATAAAGGAAACAAAGAGAAACATATACATAGTCTATTAAAAAAAAAAAAGCTGAGAGGAAAGATCTCTGTCTGATACAAACAGCTCTAGAGAAACATGAGGAGAAAGAACCATAAAGTGAAAGAAAGCAACATCACAATGCTAAATGCATCTCCACTAGTCAATCGTATCTGTAAACTGAAAATTACAAGCTTTTTTGATAATGAAAACATTTTTGGGAAAAAAAAAAAAAGCCTAATGTGAGGGCCATAGCTCCTTATGAGAAAGTCTATAAAATGTAGTTGCCTGGGGTATCTGGGGACGGAAGTCAGCAGTCCCTTAGGTCATTTTCAGTCCCCTATTCTTGGGGAATCTCTTCACTAGCACACAAACATCCCAAACCTAAATGGGACTGGGTATGTTCCTATTCTATAGGCATGACCTCATTTCCCTAGTCATATTCATTCTTTCCACTACCCTACTAGCAAAAAAAGTGATAAGCCAGAACCATGCCTGCTATTCAGAGTAGAATTTTGTATTGTATACACACACTTTCGAAATAAATAGACTTTGTCTTGTTTCTTCTTTTCATCTGTTGAAACAATAATTCAATTATGAGAAAACCACAGGAGCATCCTTATAAACAGTAGAGTGCTCGGATAACATAATGATATATATTCTTCACTCTCAAGAGAAAAAAAAAATAGAGCTAATCCAACCAAAACTACCCTTGAAAAGGAACTTATTTAACAATCAATAAATTCAGAAACAAACAGCTATTGTTTTTTTATGTTTGTGGTGGTGTTGCTGTTTGTTTTTCCCTCTGAAATGAACTCCAAATTTGGTTTGCTGGATGAGTGAAAAAACAGATGGGATGTTTACTGTCACCACTAAAAAGATGTCTCTGCCATTGACTTTTATTTTCTTCGTTATAAGCAAGATCAGGGAGTTTTGTAGGCTTTTCAGGATTGTCTTATTCAAGCCTGCAAAGACAGTAGTAACATTTCCTTTTGGGTCTCATTCATTAGTTTTTATTCATTCTTTAGGTCTCTAGGAGTCAACTGCTACATGTCTTTCTTCCTTATATTTAACAAGCAACTTAAAGAAAAGGATTTCTTAATTAATTGGATGAACAATTTGTTGGGGTTTTTTGTTTGGTTTGGGTTTCCTTTAAGTCATTGTTAAAACTGCATGAATTCTCCTGTCTGGAAGAATGAAATCGCACATTACAAAGAAGAATTAACTCAGTTTTGTTACAGACACGTGAGATGCCAAAGCATCACCTTCTGTCTCCTGAATATGTTGCAACATCACATATAGCAGTTGCCGTTCACACCTCCTGCTGTTGCTGCAGATCACTTTGGTTCTGTTAAATGCAGCATGTTAAAGCTTTAGATTAAGGTCCGTGTGAGCAACGCACATTTTAAAGACAGCTGCAGGCCTCTTGTCTTCAGACAGTACCTTCATTTAACATTGCTATATACCACTTAGAATATGCAATTTAGCAATTACATTTCTTAGATCCTGAGAGAGATGACTGGCTATATAGAAATAAAATTAGTAGATTTCTTCATAGAGTATGACAAGGTGATTGCTTTCATCTGAGGAGGAAGAAAGTTTATTTCAGGCAACTTAAAATAACAATTCCCTCAACATACTTCCCTTCTATTTTAATAGAAATTAACCTCCTATTAGCATAAAGTGTATTAACAAGAAGAAAGAGTATACATGCAAATCAGAATTACGTAGTCACCAAAACCTGATTATATGAAAATAAAATAGACATAGACATATGCATGTGTCTGCATATAAACATTATCAGCTGCTCCAGAGCTGCAACAGTGCTGGAAGCTGAGGTAAGAATTATCTGCAAAAGAGAAGGCAAATATTCTCTGATACTGCTTTTACCAGCTTCACTGGTTACAGGAGTGGGGGTTTGCTTCATCAAGAATCATAATATATAAAAACTAAGTGTGTATGTATGAAAAGCACATGCCTGTTCCTACTGGTATCTATATGGTATTATGTACCATATGAAGTGATTTAAATACAACAGTAATACGTTTCATTTAGAAATAAAGGAAAAAAAAAATCTTTCTTTGCACTGGTGCATAGAACAATGCTACTGAAAGTCATGCAAGATTAACTACCTTCACTAAACAACTTCCAAGACAAATCCCATATGTTCTCTGCTCCTTTCCTTGTCATGTTTTCCTCTTCCAAACATTGCTGCAGCTGTATTAGTGTTTGAATATTTCAAAACATCTGATGCAAATATAAAACATGACTCCCTTCCTGTGTCCGATATTAAAGTTGCTTCAGGAGAGCTGACAGGGAAAGAGAGGTTCTTACTAGCTGATTCACAAGAAGACTCTGTCCTGAAGAAACAGATGGCTCCAACAAACTCTTTGCATGTATGGTTAAATACACAAATGCTCATCATATGACATCCTTCTAAATCTGGAAGACGTAATACAGTTTCCCACACAACATAGAGACCTGAAGCAGGCCTAGATATTTTTAGAATTGGGAAAAAAAAAAAAGTGATGGTGTAGAACCTGCCTTTCACTTACCTTCTTGAAAATATCTCATGAATATATCTTGATGTGAAGTAAATTTTTACACAATGCAACAATAACAAATAAAATTTCTTTTAGAGAGTCACACATTGTAAAACCACCCAGTTACCAACTTACATACTACAACACCAATTTATATAACTACATGACATTGGCCAAAAATGCTTAACATCAGAAAGGAGTAATGACTGACACATCAGAGGGAGTTAAGGGCCTTTATAATTGTAAGCATCTGGGCATTAATGACTTAGAGATTCACTTTTTAAAAGTACCTTAAGTAATTAGAAGTCCAGGTTGAATTGAATTGCAATTAATCTGAGGTTCCAAAGGGCCGTATCTTTGAAGTTACTCAAATATCTTTAATTGTGGCTGATTGGTTAGTGAGATCTCTAAGAGAACTGGAAGTATAAGAGAATAAGAATTCTCTGTTAGACCAATTTAATTTTAACTTCTGAAAGTTGACCTGTGTTCCTACATGAATGTAACACTTATGAAAATATTAACAATCTAGTAATAAATTGTGTTGTTGAGAAATAAATACCCATTCTCTGCAGCTTTAAAACATTAATTCCTTATCCTTAATTTCCAAATACTCTATTTATATTTTTCTTCAGGCATAAAAGTGCTTTAAAATTCCAAAAGTGATGCTTACTATTTTAAAAGAAAAATGAATGGATCTAGTGAAATGCACACGAACGTGCAGGGAGCTGGTGAAGTTTATTTACAGTTATTCATAAAATTATTTGAGATCTCAGCTAAAAGGGACTACAGAACTGCACATGACGATTATGATGTCGATGATGATCATTATTGATTACAGGATCTACCTGTGTTTTCACATAAATCGCATCGTTTGCAAGGTCTATGCAGTGGGCCTCAAACAGATTTTCTCTGTTGTGTTCAGATAAATTTTGGGATGGAAGCTATATGTGACATAGTGCTCCAGACTCACTGTCTGCAGTAAACAAAGTGCATTCCTTAGAGAAGCAGAGACAAAACTAAATGTGCCATTTTAACTGATAAATAGCAGAAAAAATAGGTGTTTTGATGCCTGCAGAATTTATGCTTTTTCCATGACAAGACAGCACCTGCTTTTTCACTCCTACAAACAACTGAATCGTTTAACTGTTCATTACTCAGTAAACCATTGAGACTTGTATTGCAATCACTTCATCAAGGATGCACTACATGGAACAGGGAAAGGGAGAATTAATCATGACTCTACTAGCAGAAGTCAGCTTGAATACAGACTAACATTCCTCGATCACCGAGCTCGTCAGCAAAGCAAAAGAGACAGAGCCAACTGGGTCAGAATATAACTAGCATCAAGTATGGGGAAAGATAAGGTTGTGCTATTGTAACTAACATTATAATGGTACTGTGGTTGCTCAGGTCAGTTTGTGTTCCTTTTCACTAAGCCTGGAGTAACCGTATCACTAGCCATACTCATGCCTCAGCAAGCTGATAGATAAATACTTTTGTCACTCATAAGTATGTCTGTGAGCTGCATTCTTTGCCCGTGTGCGTGTCTGGGAGCTACTGCCACTCTTAGTGGCAATATAATAGCAAACTTGTTCAGTAAGAGGGGTAGTAGTCAACTACACAAACCTAAGTATTCTGGGCAATCCAAGATATCCAAGAGGAAGATATGAAACAGGATGCAGCAGCAGAAGACAGGTGACACTGTCAGTGATCTAAGGTTAGGGCAACTGATTCCCATCCAATTTGCCCTGAAATGGTTAGCAGGCACAGCAAAGGAACCCCAGCCACTGAAAGGCAACATCACTTGCTCATGATTATACAGCACAGAGGAAGTGCTAGGGATAGAAGATGTGTCTAAAATCCCAATGTAGTGTTTGCAATGTCTAGGTGTTCTCCAGAGCTCAAGAATCTCATAGCATGTGCAGCCACAGACAGTTCTAGATGATCCTTTCTGGAAAACTCCTAATATAATTGTTTACCACTTTGTAGCCGCTCTATCATGGGATTGGGAAGGCATATTGCATTTTTTTCTATTCCTAAATAAATGATTACTATTCTCAATGTGTTATCATCTTTTGAAGCATTTTACTTAGCATTGTCTTCTGTAGTCATTTTTTTTTTAAGTACATAAGCAGTTCAAGGCTCCACATCACTTCTTTTCCTTCCAACTTGAAGTGTTAAATATAGTGAATGTTCACTTAGAAAATCAAGGGAAACAAAAAAGGCATTCTGTGGAAAGTGGAAAAGGACAAACACAGATGAAAAAGATGTGAGGTGAAAAATGTTTCTGTTGACAATGAAGATTCAGGAGTGTGGAGAACTTGATGAAGGAAATACCTGTCAGAGAAGAGACCAAGAAGGAATCAGATATGCAAAAAAAATGTAAATCAGTCTTGGATCAAAGCCTAACAAATTAGTTTTTACATATTTTTACATTGCTTTGCCCACGAATTATCTGTGGTCTAACTATAAGGTTTGAAAAATACTATATAGCAATAGCAAAAGTAGATGCGCATTAAAGAATCAAAGCTTCTTGATAGCTCACAAGTACTTTATATCTCACCTGTGTTTTTCATTTATCTAATTATACACATTGTTTCAGGTGTGATACAACTTTCTGAAAATCCAGAGGACAAGCTTACAAATCAAGAAAAAATTAAAATATTTGCTTTTGAAACTCTGTAGATAAATGTTAACTGAAGATATGCTCAGTTGATTGTGGGCCACACCCTCAAGGAAAAAGAGAAACGAAGTGTGGCTACAGAAAAGAAGCAGGAGCTTCTGATAAAGAAATTAGAGAAAGGGCTAAGACTGCAAAGAGATTCAGCTGCCACATTAGCTGTCTGTATCCAAAATGCGGATCCTCATCCTTCTCCTTTACTCAATTCCCTGCAATGCTCACTTATCTTTCAAAGCACAGTAAGTCAAATTTGTGACAACAAGGTCTCCAAGGACCAGGAAGTCTGTTTCAAAGCAAGCAACATGCACCCCCCTGACTGAAGTCTCACAACTAAGCCCTGTTGGGATTTGCAAGCTAGGAGTGCCTTACTCTCTGTTGCTTGTGCACCTGGTCTCGTACTCTACAAGATCAGTACCTGCAGATGAAAAACAGATGGAAGGAAAACTTCCTTGTATCTGAGGATCACTGGTTTGAATACTTGCCTAGAATGGAGGATACATGTATTAAATTTCTCTTCCTGCTGCTAGTAATTTGGGTACTTCTATAACCAGAAGGCAATAGGTATTCACAGTAAGGCTGAACTTTCTATGGTCTAATCAAACGGTAATGGAATCAGGCAGAAAACGATCTACAATCTTGTGGTCTGGGCATTGTGCTGAGCAAATGGGAAGTTTATTTCATTACCTTTTCTATCCCTTACTTTTCAGTTTCAGAATATTTTTTCTCCATTTTTTTCCATCTTTTTCTTTCTCTTCTTCCTTACGCTGTCCAGCGAGGGTCGGCTTCCACAAAAGAAACTGAAAATATCTTAATATTAACAACATTTTAATCCACTACCTCAATTGTATGAAGCAGGAAAACAGTAAACAGGTACAATGGGACTCATAATTTTCTGCCTCATTACTAGATTTTTAAACTAGTTGGAGAGAGAAGAAATTGTCTGAAATAAATAGATTACTCTCTTGTCATGTTCTGAAAGAAAAGAGGAGAAAAAAGGCCAAGGAAGAGTGAAATCTGGGTTTGAGTGTGTAGAAAATAGCTGCCTTTTAAGGAGACACTTAAATATGAGATTTTACTAGGAATAGGTTTAAATATTTTCCTAGCACTTCTCAATGGGTAATGTACGTTGTATTCCTGAAAGTCTGTTGTCCCCTTGTGATGCCCAGGCAGTTCAGAGGTCAATCTGTAGAACCCACCTAGTTGCTAAATGCACAAGATCCACCTTTTAAAGAGTATCATAGCATTCAGCATTGAACCTAAGTCTTATTTGTAGATCCAGTCCTATACTGACAAAGCTGCATTTTGTTGGAGTAGGAAAAGCAGAAACTAAAATCATAGAATAAAGAGAATACATTACCTATTCAAAGTAAATGGAAAATCATGTAGATTGATTGAAATTCAACATTTGACTGAGAGAAGAGTCCTCAACCTACAAATCATGGGTTTTCCAGGGCAAAAGGAGGAGCTACATTTGATTGCTTGCGCTCAAGAGCTGTTTAATGTGAATTGCAGGAGACAGTCTACATTGCAACACATTGAAATGGAAAAGATACATAAAGACAAGCTCCTTGTCACTGAAAGACAAAAGGCCAAAGGCGATTATTATTAAATCACTGTGACAGCAAGACAGAGTTCTGCAAGTAACAAAAAGATTGGAAAATGTTAAATGTAGGCCAACACAAAACTCTCAGCACAGCACCAGGTATTGTGCACTGAAGCAAGCAAGACAAAACTTTTTGCAAAACAAATTTTATAAATACAGTAAAATTTTGTCCATACCTACACCTGGCATTCACATTTTTTTTCTAATTCATGGATCTTTGTCAAACTGGCTCACTATGGCTCAGATGGTCACAGAAGTTTTCTACGAACTGGCATTTCCTATGCAGTGATCCAGTTAAAAGCAGTATATATTATATGACTCACTATTGAACATAGCTTTCTAAATAGCATCTGCCAAGAAGGCATCACTTTCAGAATTTGTACATGCAGATCTCTTCAGTCTGACGTGTTGATGCTGTGAATGGATAAAAGAAATTGCCAAAGGATGGAAAAAAAAAAAAATAGTTCACACAACAAATGGGATAAAACTATTTCATAGGTAAATATAGTTTTCCAAAAAAATAAAAGATTAAAAGCATAGATGTTTTGCTTATCCCAAAAATGTCAATATTAACGTTTTGCCACTGTTTTAATTAAACTGACTCTGGCATGAAAAAATAGTAACTCCTAGGAAGCATTCATTAATATAATTATTCAAGACAGGAAAAGAACACAAATTAGAATAATTAGATAAAACAAACCTAAAGAATTGAAGAATAAAAATACAAGAACAAAACTGTCAAATTTGTTATAAATAATCTTTAAAAAAAGATTAAATTAAAGAGTGACTACATTCAGAAAAGTAAAAATAGAAATAACTAAGCACACAGCTGAAGTATCAAAGTATATTAATGCAAAAAAAAAAAATATTNAAAAAAGAAAAAAGAAATGGAATTGAAACAGCAAAAAAAGGCTAGATAGCAAAACCATGCCTGAGAGCAAAAATAACTGACACTAATATAAGTAACCTTTATCTCTATATGATCATTAAATGCCACCCAAACACCACCTATGGTACAATTTGATATCAGTGGATTCGTGCAGGGTGTGCTCAAGAAAGAACCTAGCCCTGAGTTTCTATACAGGTTAATGCACACATTCAACTGACATTTTGACAGAAAAACAGTTCAACGAGAGTGTTTATCAGTATATTCATCAAAATAACCAATAACACAGGGATAAAAATCTGTAAAAACCAGACTACTTTGCCACAGGCTGGGATCACCCAGCAGTAAAAATATGAGGCATTATCCTGAGGATTTATAGGGAAAAGATCATGCAATGCATTTCTGGACCTTTTGAAAACATTATAAAACAAAATTAGGAATGTAAAAAGGAAAGGGTGTGGATTTCAATCTCTGTATTGAAATATGACTAGAGATTGGGGAAAAGAAGAAGACATAAAAGACTATTCCAAAGCAAAACCATCCTACTATAACCTATTGTTGTTAAACTGGCGTGAGGTCATTATCTTTATTCTTGCTTTTTCCTTTCTTGAGGTGACTGGTGGAAGGAATGACTGATGTACTGGATTTTGGTAGCAAGAAAAGTACAAAATCCTGCTTCTGTATATTTAAACATGTAAAGCATCATACATATCTGGTTAAATATCGGTCAAGTTTATATCATAGCCTAGTTTAAGTTGTAAAAGCAGCTCTAATAAATTATTTATGTCTTCCAGAAACTTATCTACACACAGGCAAACTTGATTTCAGTAACTTAGACCACGTTAAAATTATCTATCTTATGTAAGTACTGGAGGGAGGTATAACTGTGTCCATCAAGATAATTTTTAAGTTTTAATAGAACAGAAACAGTCCTCAAAGTTCATGTAGATCAGTACTAATGAAAATAACAAATAAATAACTTCAATGGAGAGAAAAGTGGTATCATGGAATAGTAATTCATTATTTAAACTCAAGAAACATGCAGAGTCAGGGGAAGCAGCGCAACTTATGCAAAGAAAGGGTAGAGAAAAAATGTTGATTGACAATTGAAAGGTTTGCCTTCTAATTTACCTGTCCAAATTTACGTCCAGACACCGACACCACAAATGCTTAGAGTTGGGCAAGTCATCTCTATGGTCAAACCAGAGAAACAGAAAAACCCAGGTATGTGTGCCTATTTCTGGATAATTCCTAAAGCAGGTTGAATGGGTCATGCTTAAGAAGTGAAAAGTTCTGAGAGAGGTATCCTACCACTGAAAGTTAGACATCCTGGTAAAATGTCAGAACAGTGCTGTGCCACAAATTCACATTCTATAAAACAGAATATTGTATCACTGTTGGGGTAATTCAGGCACTAAAGCTCTTCTAACATGAAGATGCTGTAAACAGTAGAATGCTACTAATTGTCTTTATAAAGACTTAAAAATGCATATTTATCTTTAACCTATCAAGCTCTTAGCCTGTTAGATGCATTATACCTACTACATAAATACTGTAAGAAAACAGATATGCAAAGTAGTAAAAAAGAATGGGATGCTGGGTGAGTCAAAACATCGGTACTTACCCATGAGCTCATCATCTCATAGATAAAGCCTATGGAGAACATTGTTAGACTTGTATTATACATATTAGTAATATCAGTTGAAATTAACTTGTCTGTTGGAATTTCTACTGTGATTTACAACAGTAAGTGAGACTAAATTTACTCATTTTGATGAACGCACTGAATAAATTTAAAAAGGAATACAAGAATGTTCAGATAAGAAATGACATAAAATACTGTGGATATTAAACATTATCTGTTACCTTTACATGCTGAATGAATCACAGAACAGTGCAAAGTCCTATTATGTAAATATAATTCATATTGGGTAGATATTTTACAGGTTAAATCTGAGGTCAGGAGATGTGATCAATTTCTGCAACCTTTTTTAAGCAAAATAAGGTGAGCCCTAGAGACACACAAAAAATGTAAAAGACTATTGCTTTATTCATGACTGAAACTGAATACCATCACATTTCTGATCACTTTAACTTAGAGATGTTTTAGATGGACAGATCTAGTGCTCCAAGCAGTCAGAGCAAAGTGCAAGCAGTTAAACTGGTTTTGAATGGTAATCTCCAAGGTCATTTTTATCTTGAATATATAGAAATAAACACAGCAGTGTTGTGAGAAGTCACAATCTTCCTCTGAAAGTCACAATACTTTCTTACGTATAACTCAAAGTTTTCAAAAAAGTTTAATTTAATAGGGTATGCAGCTAGTAAAAGTTTATCTACCAAAGACCTTTCCCTCCATGCAAAGAGGAATAGATTTCTCTCCTCTTTCTGGTGTACAGCATGAGTGGATTACCTAAGTATGTTGCTTATCTTCACACTTATCTTCAGGAAACATTATATATGAGGCTTTACATTATCTGGAAAATGAATTATGCATGTTACAATATGGCACATCCCTCAGTCAGCCTATTTCTAGTGTCTACCTCTTCTGCCATCACATGCTGTGATCAAAAATAATCTTGTTTTTCTGAAGTTGCTTTGTTCTTGGGTTTTTCCTGTTAATCCTGGGAAGGAATTACTTTAATTTTCTCCCTAACAAATAAGATTTGCAAACACGATGCAGTTACATTAAAACCACCAAAGATTAACCGAGGCAGCAGGAGGCCAAGGGAAGGTGCTATTTCTTCAGAAAGGAAGATAACAGCTTGGGAAAGCTGGAGGTTTTGCAGGGTTCGGATTTGTAATTTTGTTTTTTTTAATAAGTAGGAGAACCGAAGGTTAGATATCAGTAATAGAAAGATGCGTAGTGCTTCTCCTTCTCTCTGTTTGACTCCTATGCCAGTTAGATTTTATTTGATACTGACAATTCTCTTTATGGATAACATACTATTGAAGCTAGTGAGCTTCAACCAACTCAATACTACAGCAAGATATTGAGTTGGCTATTTTCAGATAAGGTATTTTAACATTGTAGCAAAATTTTTGGCTCACCTGATGCTAAAACCCATTCTTTCTCAGGAATTCTTCTGAAGCTGTTCTCAGGCCAGACTACTTCATAAAACACCATGACGTATTTGCAAAGATGGCAGCCTTTTCACTTGTGTGGCAAGTGAACTTAATTGGCCTCTTCTTACTCCTAATGAGAGAAGTTTCACTGTCTGTTTCCCAACATATGAAACTTCCATCTCTTTATACAGCAGTCTGTGGAATAGCGCATACGCTGCCTTGAATCAGCTTGGAGCCATTCCACCTTCCACATCCCCACAGTCTTCTTAAGAGGAAGTGAACTGAGTGCCTCCATCTGTACTGATAAATATAGAAGGACCAGGGAGCAATCCACAGTTTGTCCTCCACCATGCAGCACCAATGAGTATGCATTTATACTTTTTATTAATTAGTCCCAGCAACATCAGATCTATGTTTTTAGTTCCAGTAGTCCAAAACAGAGCCAAGATGTTGTGCCAGCAGTTAAGCTGTGTGTGTGTGTTTCGGGGGGTGCAATGCTGAGGTCACTCGCTGGCCTGCCTGGGAACCCAGTAAGACCCAGCTCTGAGATAAAATACATAGCCATGTGAGGTGCTTATATCTTGATCAAGAAATGTTATGACCAGGTGCCTGCTCAGACCACGTGCCTGCTCAGACCACGTGTGAGGACTACACATTACCAGTAGAAAGTTAGAAACTCAGAATGGAATCTAACCTGACCACTGCATTGAGAATTGCCTAAGTTCAGCCGTATAATGTGGAACCAGCAAAATCTAACTTAAAAAATAACATTTTAGATCTTTCTAAGTGGTAAGCACTCCTCGGGCATCCTTGTTAGCTTCGTACAAGGAAATATATTCTCTCTGTTTGAACAGATGGCGCAGAATGAACTCCTGAAAGTACCTTCCTTGGCAAAGCCTCTTACATCGGCCCATTTTACAAAACAGAGTGGCAGCTCATCCGCCATTAGCTGAGTCCTAATAAAAAAAAAGATATTTCCTCTTCCTTGATCCTTCAGGGAAAGCTGAGGTCTCTTTGTTGAGTCAAGGGCTCTTTTGAGCCTTCGATGTTGTCCAGTGAATAGCCATGACAGTTAGTAGCTTTTAGCAAACCAGGTCAGATGTAAAATATTTGGTAGGTAAAACTGTGTGATATTTCTCTTGAGTGAGCTTTAGGCACTTCACAGAGACCATGATAATTTTAAATGGCTCCCTGATCAACCAACAAGCTGTTTCGAATTCTACTCTGTAGAATGAACTTCTTCTCAAGTACTGTAAAGGGTGAACAAGCATTCATTCTAGGTTGGCAGGAGCTCTTGTTGCTGTACACTTCTCCCTGTCAGAAAAAAACAAATTACATTATGTTTAGCTTTCTTTTTAAAATTACCTCAACCTTGAAACTAGCTATGGATACAAATTACCAAAGAAAAAAATTCATGAACTTGAACACCTTTATAAATTCTAAAAATAACCTCTGAAAAGTGCAAAACCACTGATGTTACAAAGCTCAGTGACCTGTAATAACTATTATTGTTTCCACTGACCCATAGTAACAATTGACCTTGACTGGAACTAGCAACAATCAGTAGCACATTTCCAATTTTTTTATTGTTCAGTTTTCCAAGACACACACATAAAAGTATCAGTCTACCTCAGACAGTCCTGGTTTTAATCTGGTTATGATTTTGGTGACAATAAAGCTACAGTCATAGAACTAGAAGGTAATGAATGTAATGTCAAATAACTAAATACAAATCAATAGATGATTGTGCAGAAAAATCAAAGATAATTTTATGTCTTTGAAAAAATCAATTAAAGTATGCTATGACATGTGGAAAGGACTGTGTTTATATCTACAAAAACTAGTACAGGATTGCGTAAAGATGAAAAGTGAAAGATGGATGTTACTGTTTCAGAAGATCAAGAATGGCAAACCAAGTCTAAAGAGAAAAGTTTCTTACTAATAATTAGTAGCATACACAGACACATACATGGCACATATTTATGTTTGAGGATCTTTATACATCCACAATATGGTTTCAGTATTAATAAGATCTGTAGATAGCAGAGTACCAACCATTTCTTTCAGAGGTTTATCTTTCTACTTTCGTTCAGTAAGAACAGAGGTAATCCTTAAGATTTCAGACTGATTATAATGAGATCTGAGTTAATATTGGATAGAAAATACAATTTTTTAAAAAGTTGCTTTTCCATAGTTCACTTAGTAGGTATCTTTTATCCTGTGTTATCTTCCTATTGCTGAATGCTCTTAAAATTTAATCAAGATTACTTATTACCAAATGAAAGATTCATTCAACAAAAGTATTTTAATGTCAATGACTATATGTGGATAATTACCTTGAATAATATGCAGAAAAAACAATAAGAACATTTTATTTTTTTCTGTCTTTGTAGCATGATGTACACAATTCAAATCAGAATGTATTCAGCTTTCACTATTTTAGGGTTCCTTGGATTGTTACTTTTTGCTTTGCTGCAAGATCTTCTCAGTCAATGTACTTACAATATAAATTCTATACATAGAGGTACTATTTTTGCATATATCAGTTTTTGAAGACATGTACCAGAAGGGCAATCTACCACGTAAAAGCTATTCCAGCTAGCAGTTCTGTGCCCTTGCTTATGGGCTAGACAATCGAAATCAAGCTTTTTATATCCCTAAGGAATAGGAAAACACTAACAAATGTCTTGGCTATGCTGTTAACACTGCCACACTAGATGGTACTTTAGTAAAATAAAGTTTTACATAGACATTTATATTAATTGCTGTTTCATTCACAATGCTATATTAACCTGAACAAGGACAAAAAGGGTTTACCCTTGTGTAAAAGCTGGTCATTTTTTCACGAATTATGTACTTCAATTTTTTAACCAAAAAAAAAAAAAAAAAGTTTTTCCCTGAAGAAATTCACTTAACGAAGAAGTAAAACACTAGATAATTTTCTTCTATGCTGTAGGAAACGTCTTTTGTCTTTTATTAAACTGCTTGCTGAGTTTCCGATTTCTTGAATTAAATGGTTGTTATATGGAGGTCCAGAGATGTGCAGCGCTGAGAAGAGAGAAGAAGCCTAACTCTAAACTTGACTTTCCAATGTTGCTTAAAAAGCATCTCAAATTTGTCAAATGAAAGTTCTATCTTATTGTGGATAAAAAATTCAAACATCATCTCTGTGCAAGTTAATTTCTTCACCTACCTGAGTTAAATTGTGTATGTATGAAAACAAAGTGGTGCCTCATGAATATAATGAATTCCAAAACTTTCTGAAGTTGAATGAATAATAAGAATGAATATCTTTCTGAACCTATGTTACGGATAGATCGTTATTTTTTTTTTCCTAGCAGATGTAATTATTTTCTAAAATGATTGTGAAGTAACTTCTGTAAATATTTCTTGACTGGTAATTTGTAGGAAGTGTGCTGCTAGCTTCCAATATTTAGGCTCTTCCGATTCAACATTGGTCTCAAAGTACATTGCTAATTGTTCTAAGAGTATGGTTTAAAGTCACATGTGCAATGTAACTTGTGGTTACACATTCAGCGCTGTCTCTATAATTTACCTTTAAACAGAGGAAAGAGCTATTCACTCTAGCCCACATTTTTAGTTGTGAGAGAAACAGACCTATCAAGAGATCAATTTGTTTCACTTGTTTTAGACATCTATCATTTTCAGTTACATACCTTGGAAATGTCTAGATCCTAGGAAGAAATAAAAAAAAAAAAAAAAAAAAAANAAAAAAAAAAAGCCTAGACTCCTAGACTGGATGCCTGGTTTTCAGATATAAAAGTCAGAGCAAGCAAATCCCACTCTTTCTAATGAGTAATCCTCTCTTTCTACTACATATGAAAGTTGAAATATGATTTTGATGTGACAAAATGCTTTCACAAACTCAAGAAAATCTGTATTTAGATGAACCTCAGAGTAGGTTTGGCTCTCACCATTTGTTCAGCTCTGCCAAGTGAACCCAGGGCCTCTGCAGAGAAAACACTATTGTCTCTTATCTCAGCAGGGAACTGAATGATCAGAGCAACAATATGAACAATAAAGCCACTATCAGCTGCAAGATTTCTAAAGCATCGAGACAATATGTTTTCCTATTATGTAAAAAGTTGACTACACATTAAGTCGTTTGGTTTCACTATCTTCCTTTCATTAAAACCATAAAGACGTACTCTATCTGCCCGAGAGTTGGTGAATTCACTTGTCCAAATAACAGAAGCAGTTTAGCCCAAATCCCAGATCATGCAGTAATTAACCCGTGTTCAGTAAAAAACTTTTTGGGTTCTTTAAGAATTTTGGCAAGCAAGGAATAAGCTAGTATTGGGGAATTAGAACTAACAACTTACCTGAATATAGAATGAGGGAATATGACAGAATCTGGTCCCTGGAAGATTCAAAATAATTTATTGTCAAGGAAGCAAATATTGGTCCTGCATGGCCAAAGACCTCAGGTGAAACTACAACATATTATATGTATTTCAGAGGAAAGTCAGGCAGTTCAACTGACAAGGTAAGATATATAAAACTATCTGTTCCAGAGGAAATAAGAGAAGTCAAGCTGGAATACTATTGGATCTGTAGCAGTCATAGGAAAAGCAGTCCATATTTACCACCGTATATCCACTCTCTAACCATTTCCATCTCAGAAAATGAAGTGGGATTGCAGGCTGTGGCTAGTTTGCTTCGGGGAACTACCTGACACACAGCACCCCCCATAGAGCCAAACAGGCACATGACTGCATCTGATGGCCACCTGGTATATCACAGGCCTTCTTAAACACATCGTGCTCCATTGCTGGGAGCAGTGTGCTCCTCACAGACCTGATTTCTGGCATCAAGAGGTTGTAACTTCAGCTCAGAAGACATGGCTTAATGTCAATGAGAAATCGATTAAAAAAAAATCTACATATTCATGACATTCTCATAACTTACAGGCATTATGAAGAAAGTGAGTTGGTAGAAGCTGAAATGCTGTCCCTGAACTAATGTGATAAGGACTGCAATGAAAAGACTTACGGTATTAATAATTTTTAGCAGTATCATATTAGTACTGTACCTCAGCCTGTGCTTTGGCTTGTACGAAACAAAAGTTGTAACATTATTATTTTAAGCCTTACACAAGAAGTCAGTGAAAGCAAATGTTAATACACTGTAATACAATGTAAAAAACACTGGTAAAAAAAAGATGTGCTGGAATATAATCTGAGTTAAATCCTTTCTTCCTATTTACTTTTAGAAAATTATGCGTAGTTAATAAACTTTAAATTAGTTTTCCTTTTGAAAATAAAGTTGTCATCAGACCAGAAATATATTGAAGGCAATCTTTCTTACTGCCGAAATATTTTGACATTTTTCCAGACAAAAAGAGACGTGTGCAAAGTGTATGGAGACATATTTAAAACATCATAAACAAAGAACTCGTATTTTTATGAAACCTCAGAAGACTTGAGGAAGTTGGTCCGATGTACCAAATGCAGTTGGTTCAGACACTGCAGGAAGCTTTTTTCCAAGTTTCTTTTCTCTGCCAGTGTCTAACAGCTCAGATTTGTGACACTTCAACACAGTAGTCCCCAATAGATGCTAAGCTAACTAGAGAGGAAAATCTCATCCACCTTTGTCAGCCTTCCTATCAAACATGGCTTTGTCTCACAGGGTATTGCTTCTTAAGTTTAGAAAGCACTTCCACATGTTAGCTACTTTCTTGAGAGGCTGTCATAACGGCACCAGGGTTTTGTTCATGAAAGCCTGCTGAGCAGAACCTTGCAGGTTCACCTTGCAAGAGCTTGGAAGAACCAGCCCTTTGAAAGCATGACTGGAGATTTTAGTAATATAAACTCCAAAGTCATCCATTTTCCAGCTCCACTGCTGCTTTATTCAAGCTGAACCCAGATATTTTTACTGTCTTTCAGTGTCACAAGGGAAAGCAGTGCCAAGACCTCTCTCCTGCTCAGCGCTGAGAACAGGATGATCATGCTAGGTCTGATCTACAGTGACGTGGAATGATCACAGCTTTCAGTACAAACGCGAGCACCAGATGCTCGGCACTTCTGCAGGCAAGGTCACTATCTAATATTCATAGAGTCTTTCACACTGTAATCCACTACCGTGCACAGAAGTTCAGGACATAAAGCATTTTCCTTAGTGGGCAGCAAAGCAATAAAAAGCTTACATTGCTAATAGTGAAAAGAATCTCCTTTACCTGCTCTGTATCTCTTGCAGTCTAAACTCTTCAGAGAAGCTTCAGTCTGTTGGTCTTGTGCCTTTCTCAGTTTTATTGTGACTAGAAAACAATACTAACTCCAGTGCTTTCACTCAGTTTGACTGCTTCCCCACTGAAAAGTACCTAAGTCAAAGAGTCACACTGACTAAAGCGTTAGAAATTTGTCAGCTGAATAAATATAATCTTACTGACAGGGAATTTCATGCCACAAACTTGCTTACTGGAAACACATGCTATAACAGGGACGGCTTTTTGCTGGGTTGGGGGGACAACATGTACCTGTATCCCCATCTCTTGTAAAATTTGGTCAGGGTTAACAGCCATGCCAAAGTGATATTTGAGACTCCCTTTCAGAAGTGATGGTCTTGAATGATTCATCTGGAAATGCTTCCATCTGCCACTGGAACGCTGCCCACAAAACCAAGGCATTTCAACCAAGTATCAATACCTGCTATGCCCACTTTAATAAAGTCAAATATATACTCTATTTTACCATTGCAATAATGTACTTCTTCTAATGTATTTATAGATAACTATGGCACTTCTCAGCTGGCTTGTCACATAATCTCAGTCTCGTGCTTTGTAACTTACCTGAGGCGATAGGGAATCCCACTGAAATGCTTCTACTTGATCCTTCTTATTCACTAATTGCAACCAGAATCTTGGATGCAGCATCACTGTATGCAGAGCAACATAACTGTAGAATATGGATATATTCAGTGATAATAAGATTTGACATAGTAAAATGCAAGCTAAAAAGATATATTTAGCTAAATGTGGTCAAACGGGACTGGGTTTATAAACTGCTAACATCTTATCCCCAGAAAACATAACTGAATAAAGAAATACAATGAAATGAGTTAGTGTTTTTCTGGGACCTGAGAAAGGGTTCTACCCAGAGGGAAAAAAAAAAAAAAAAAAAGACAGGAATGGGTGTGCACTGCTCCTTCTCTACCAGCCCTCATCCTATATCCCATACACAGCTGGAGTATTTCTCCTTAAACAGTAGATTTATTTGACACATTAGTCTTTAAGGAGCCTTTAAGACTTATTAGACTGTTGCTGATGTTTAGCAAAATTAAATATTATACAGGCACCAGGTGCTCCAGAAAACTTTCAGTTCTGCTGTTACTGCAGTGGTTTAAGAAAATAAAATTCATCAGGTGTAATGAAAACCTGAACAGTATAATAGTTGAACCATCACTTACCATATCAGAGGCCTCAGGGAAATGCAGTGGCTGCAGTGGTTAAGAAGAACAGTATAGTAATAGGTCAGTAATTTCAAGAGCATAAGAGGAAAAGGAGATAAACTGGGACATGAGGGAAAAAAAAAAAGTTGAAAATAGAATTTTATAAGGACTTTAGATTCATTTGCAAGAAGACTACTGATTCACTAAGATTATAATCAGTCTATGAAATTCAAACTGTACATAAATCAGTGACAAAATCTGACTGAAATCCAAATGAGTCAGTATTTCTCTGTTGAAATGAATAAATTAGAGCAGATGTGAGTCAACTAAAAGCATCTGTCATGTCCAGCTAAACTAACTTAAACAGGATTGAGTGTATGGACACCTTTCACACTGAGCAATCTGCAGAACAGTGCACATGGATGAGAATTTAGTAAAGGGCTTGGATAGTTTGATTTCTCTCTTAAATTATACATGTTTGCTCTGAACTGTATATACTGTATTGCCTGTTCTATTTGTGCCAGAATTGAGTGGTAAAGATATAAACAATTTATAAAGGCAGTACATACTGAGAGGTTTCAAAACCCTAGAGATCAGCGAATAATAAATATGACTGGGCCTTTTGCTAGTGCCATAATACTCTGCTGTTTAATTCACATGCGATTATTGTAGTAACATCATTTTAGGGGTGAAATGGATATTAAAAACATAGCATGTTTCAAAGAGATCCACTGAATAAAACAGAGCCTGATTCCATTGACACTGACTTTAGCAAGAACGGAGTAAAGCTCTAATTCGAACAGTATAACACTATTTATATTTCAAAGATGGAGGATACAAGATGAAGCAATTAATATGGTTTGTTTACAGCCCTGGAGGAAGTCAGTCTTGGAAGTTTTTGTTTCTGTTATGTTCTGGCTTGTCCTATTCAATTCAGCTTGTGCCACTGCCCTCATCTTCACAACAGCCAAGAACATCCCAAGAGAACAATATGTTGTGCATTTTTCACTTTTTTTTTTTCTTCTGAATGATTCAGTATTACAACGAATTTGGGCATAAGGCTGGTTTTAGATTGGGATCCGAATTACATTTTTTTTGTTACTCCATTTTGGGTTGGACGTGAAGTTTGCCTCAAGGAGCTGTAGAAGGAAAAGGGAAGAGTGGTTTTTTTGACTGAAGGCAAAATTTTTGCTGTCCTATATGTTTATAGTACCTAAGCTGAGATCAAATGTCTGTGCACTTTGCTTGCATGGAGTGTGGAGACATTCAAGGTGGTCTTCAGACCATGTGATTTAGAAAGTTCAATCTCCTGTGCAAACTTTACCTTTGTGAATAGCAGCTCCATTGTGCTTGACAAATGCAACTGCCTACCAGAGTCCCAGAACTCGCAGCAATAGCCTGGATCTAGACCACTGAACACTTTAAGGCTAAAGATAGACACCTCAAATTCCATTTGAGATCTTGCAGAACGACATTGTAAGGAACGCAGGGCAGGTTAGCTATCCTTTTGATAGTCCAAGATGTTAAGGGTGTGTAATTAGACTTGCACTATCTAAACTTTCCTGAGCATTGCTAATTTCATGTCTAGTTCTATGGCAGTCTCATAGTGTAGCCAACAGTGACTGAGGACTATAAAATGAGAGCACACAATTTTCTGCCGCAGGGGACCTTCAGCTTTCTTGCCAGCAGAAAATTGCAGTTGCTGCTCTAATTTGGCAGGACGCGCACCTTCCACCAACCAAACACTTCCAAACTCCTCAAAACATTACTTTCATTTCGTGCAGACACAAGCCGCTCACTTCTCAACAGGGCTGGGCAATGCTCCTTAAAGCCAGGCAGCTTTTAATTTTCGCTTCGCCCCGCTAACACTCGCAACAATACGTCTTTCCACAGAAGGCAGGATTTTTTTTTATTATTACTATTTCCTTATAGTTTCTAACTGGGAGTATCTTCTTCCCCTGGTCCAAGTGTTTCCCGCGCACACACAAACACACATACATCCCGATCCGATGCGGACGCGCCCCTGCGCTCAGCAGCGCGCCTCCCTGCCCGCCTGCCCGTCCGCCTGCCCGCGGCGCTGCCGCATCCTCCCCGTGCGCTCCCTCCGCCGCCCTCTCGCCGTACCCGTGACTATCGGCTGTGCCTCCCCCCTTTCCTTTCCTCCCCTCCCCGCGGCGGCGGCGGCGCCTCCCGAGCGGAGGGGGAGTGTCGTGGGCGGCGCGCAACAGCCCAGCGCGGCGGCGGCGGCGGCGGAATGGGCAGCCGCGGGGAGAGGCGCCGGGCGGGCGGAGGAGCGGGCGGGCTGCTCGGGCGCAGCCAGCGGCGGCAGCGGTGGCCGGGCATGGGGCCCCCGGGCAGTCGCGGCAGCAGCACCCCCCGCGGCAGCCTGCAGGTGAGGGCTGGGGCGGCGGGAGGGGAAGCGCCGCGTCCTGCCCCCCGAGCCCGACTTCGCACGCAGCAGCAAAATCGGCAAAAAACCAGGCAACGCAAACCACATATATATACATATATGCGTATATATATGTTTGTTGTTTGTTGTTTTTTATTCTCTTGGCTGCGATCTCCACAGATCAGAACAGCCGTGAAAAGTTTTTTTTATTATTATTTTTTTTTATTTTGTTGCTGCTGCCGACGCGGGTTTTACCAGAGACCCGCGGAAAAGGGAAATGGGTGGTTAAAAGGGGAGAAGGAGGAACATCGCCAGCCCCCCGCCCTCCCCTGTGGAGACGATGCCCGAAGCTACTTTCGGAGAGCCCGTTTCCGTACGCAGCGGGCTGGGGACGCGCTTGCCAACGGGGGCAACTTCCTTCGCGCAACCTCTCCGCAGCTCATCTGTTCAACTCGTGTTTTAAGCCGGCAGCCAGAGGGGGACCCCGGCGGGGCTGCGCGGCGGCCTGGGGGCGGCCGAGGCTCCGTGGTGACGGAGCTGGGGCAGCCGAATCGGCGGCCGCGGGGGGCAGGGACCCGCGTGAACTGCGGCGGCGGTGCGGGGCTCCGCTGGGACCTGCGCAGGCTGCGCGGTGCGGGCCGCGTTCCTGCTGCACCACAGGGCCGGTGGGCGTGCGAGAGGAACAGGCTTTTTTGGGACGGGGGAGAGATGAGGGTAAGCGGGGAGATGTGTTTCACATTGCTGCTGTGGAAAGAGGAGGGGGCAAGCAATCGTTTGGGGTTGTGTAGCGGGATGCCTGGCTTGAGGTGTGCTTGCTGGTAGGAGGCTGAGTGCTGCTGGTGTGAAGGGGGGCGAGCTTGAGGAGGTGAAGAAGGAAGAAGAGGGAAGATGCCATGTCCAGCACAAGTGCTTCGGGGTGTGGGAGGGAGGCAGGGTGCCCCTGGACCATCCCTGGCAGTGCGTATTTGCTGTGGGGAATGCAGCCAGTGTTGCCTGGAGGTACAGATGGTGATGCCATGGAAGTAGCTGCTGTACTGGGGAGAGAAGATGGGGGGAGAGGGAGGATGGCTTCATGTTGCAGATGCCTCACTCCCTGCTAGAAGTGGCAGTGGAGGAGGCAGTAGGCAGCGGGGGGGGCCTGCCTCCTGCCTCCCCTCCTTCTCTAACACCAACCCCTCCCCACACCCCTGTGCCTTTCTCTCCCCAGCACTTGCTCCTCTTCCTGCTCTTCGTTGGACCTTTCAACTGCTTTGCTAGTTACAGCCGCGCCACCGAGCTCTTCTACAGCCTCAACGAGGGGCTGCCCGCTGGCGTGCTCATCGGCAGCCTGGCCCGTGACCTGCGGCTGCCAACAGCTGGTGGGCAGCGCCCTGCGGCCTCCCAGCCCCCACTCTCCTTCACCCTGGCCTCTCATGGCTTGGGGGGACAGTACGTGCATCTGGACAACCGTTCTGGAGAGCTGCACACCTCGGCCGTGGAGATTGACCGGGAAGCTCTGTGTGTGGAGAGCAGTGGGGCCACCGTCTTTGAGGGAGCAGCTGTTGTCTCCTCTTCCTCACCCTCATCGGAGTCATGCCTGCTGCTGTTGGATGTGCTGGTGCTGCCGCAGGAGTACTTCCGGCTGGTGAAGGTAAAAATTGCTATCCGGGATGTCAATGACAATGCACCCCGCTTCCCTGTTCCCCACATCCACCTCTCAGTGCCCGAGAACGCACCTGTGAACACCCGCCTAGCTATTGAGCACCCCGCCCTTGACCCTGATGTGGGCACCAATGGTGTCCAGACCTACCGGCTACGAGATAACTATGGTGTCTTCACCCTGGATGTGGAAGAGAATGAGAGCGGGGAGAGGACTCCCTACCTGATTGTCATGGGGGCTCTGGACAGGGAGACACGGGAAGAGTATGTCACGGTCATCATTGCTGAGGATGGGGGGATTCCTCCTCTCATGGGTAGTGCCACCCTCACTATTGGTATCAGCGACATCAATGACAACTGCCCCCAGTTCAGCGACTCGCAGCTGAACGTCACTGTTTATGGGAATTCCAGTCTAGGGACACATGTGACCACTGTCCATGCAGTAGATATGGACCTTGGATCCAATGCCCAGATCACCTACTCCTACAGCCAGAAGGTCCCCCAGCCATCCAGAGACTTGTTCCATCTGGATGAAAGCACAGGGACTATCTCTCTCTCCAATAAAGTTGATGGGGATGCTCCGAGGCTCCACAGGCTGATCATATTGGGGAACGGTCCTGGTTGTATCCCTGCTGTGATCACAGTGCTAGTGACCATCATCAAAGTCATGATGAGACCACCTGAAATTGTCCCTCGTTTCATAGCTAATGAAGCAGAAGGTGTGGTGTACTTAAAGGAACTGGAGCCTATCAACACACCAATAGCATTTTTTACTATCAAAGACCCTGATGAAAAATACAAAGTCAATTGCTATTTGGATGGTGATGGACCTTTCAGACTTTCACCATACAAACCGTACAATAATGAATACCTGTTAGAGACCACAAAGCCTTTGGACTATGAGACACAGCAGCTGTATGAAATCTCTGTAGTTGCGTGGAACTCAGAAGGATTTCATGTCAACAAAATAATCAAAGTACAGGTTCTGGATGACAATGACAACTCACCAGTTTTCTCTCAACAGCTGATAGAATTATCCATTGAAGAGAACAATGTTCCCAATGCTTTCTTGACCAAGCTGCATGCCACAGATGCTGACAGTGGAGAAAGAGGGCAAGTGTCCTATTTTTTAGGGCCTGATGCCCCTTCTTATTTTTCTTTAGATAAAACCACAGGAGTTCTTACAGTTTCAACCCAACTCGACAGAGAAGAAAAAGAGAAATACAGATACACTGTCAAAGCAGTAGATTCTGGGTTTCCTCCAAGAGAATCAATAGCAACTGTCACCATCACTGTATTGGATAAAAATGATAATAGTCCAAGATTTATCAATAAGGATTTCAGTTTTTTTGTGCCAGAAAACTTCCCAGGTTTTGGGGAAATTGGAGTTATAAGTGTCACAGATGCTGATGCAGGACAAAATGGATGGGTTGCCCTTTCAGTTCTGAATGGAAGTGATATTTTTGTCATAGATACCGGAAAAGGAGTTTTGAGAGCTAAAGTCTCCCTGGACAGGGAGCAGCAAAGCTCCTACGTTCTGTGGATTGAAGCAGTTGATGGTGGTGATCCTGCCCTCTCCTCTACTGCGAAAATAACTATCCTTCTTCTGGACATAAATGACAACCCCCCTTTGGTCTTGTTTCCTCAATCTAATATGTCCTATTTGTTGGTCCTTCCTTCTACTCTTCCCGGCTCTCCCATCACTGAGGTCTATGCTGTTGATAAGGACACTGGCATGAATGCAGTCATAGCTTACAGTATCATAGGAAGAAGAGGCCCTCGACCGGAGTCGTTTAGGATTGACCCTAAAACTGGTAATATCACCTTGGAAGAATCACTGATGCAAAATGACTATGGCCTGTATCGACTTCTTGTAAAAGTTAGTGATCACGGCTATCCAGAACCTCTCCATTCCACTGTCATGGTGAACCTTTTTGTCAACGACACCGTTAGCAATGAGAGCTACATTGAAAGTTTGTTAAGAAAGGAGCCTGATATCAGCATAGAGGAAAAGCAGCCACAAATATCCATAGAGCCTACACATAAAAAAATGGAGTCAGCATCCTGCATGCCTACCTTGGTAGCTCTGTCAATAATAAGCTTGGGTTCAATTGCTTTAGTAACAGGGATGGGCATTTACATCTGTATAAGAAAAGGCAAAAAGCATCACAGAGCAGATGAAAACTTGGAAGTACAAATCCCATTAAATGGAAGAATT
Organism: Pampusana beccarii; assembly: GCA_013399365.1. Taxonomy (NCBI): domain Eukaryota; kingdom Metazoa; phylum Chordata; class Aves; order Columbiformes; family Columbidae; genus Pampusana; species Pampusana beccarii. Next base: position 202,393 of record VWYH01008689.1, read on the forward strand.
AACCTGCACATGTTGGAGAAGAAACCGATGGAGATTTCTAACATTTGACATTTCTTTGTGGATAAATCTAGCATCTGAGAAACCCTGGACAGCTCTGAAACACCTGGCCATGGGTTGTATTGACAGAGGTTGCAATGAAGGACTGCTAATTTATAACTTAATAATATTATAATTGTAAATATCTGTTTACAGTTTTTTAAATTGAAATTCAGTGTACAGCTTTTTTATGAAACCTTAGTACTAACAGCTAGCACCCTGTCTATAAAAACATGGACATCATTTGCAGCTTTCATAAATCAATAAGATCAGTGATCATAAAAAAGGGGAAGGTAAGATGATTATTTAAACACAAGTTTTAGAAGTATTTTTAACCACAAGAGGGCATCAGATGCTCCTGAGCAGGGAACTGTTCGAGGTACTGTCCATAAGATAAACACAGAGTATATTTTAAATATATTGGTTTTAATATAAAATGCACATTGGCATACAGACGTTTAACCACAAAAAAAAAAAAAATAAAAAAAAAAAAATAAAAAAAAAAAAAAAAAAAAAAAAAAAAAGTCTGTCCCAATGTATGTATAATTAAAAGAATAAATATATTAAAATGCACTAGTAATAATAAAAAAAAAGAAAAACCAGAATGTTTATTACCTCACAAGTAAAGCTTATACAGTAGGATAGAAAAGGCATTAACAAGAAGTGCAATTCCTGTTGAGCAAGAATGCAAGACATTGTAATGAGAATCTGAACTGCTGTGACGTATCATATTTCATTTGCTCCAGATTTCACCTACATTTATCATTTACTCCAGCAATCTGCTGATCATTTTTTGTGGAAAATAATATTTAGTATTTCCTACAGCAAATAATGACAGAACCCCATGCTCATCCTCGTAAACATGCCAGATGCAAGGAAGCAAGGGAATGGCTAAATCTTTAGTTGTCACAGAAGCAGTGATATTTTTGTACTTTGACCAATCTGTCAGTAGTACTCCATCAGTTTGGTTGTGTAATAGATTTTTCATGTGATACTTCTGAATCTGATCTGCCAGATGAAAACAAAAATCATTTCATATTCTAAGGAATTATAGGACTTAGTTTGTTCTGACTGTTGCTCCTTTCTGGATTGGTATTTCATGTGAAAGATCTTGTTTCTGACTTTTGGCGACCATTCCTGGCTCCTTTTCATCAGCTTTGATTTTGGATTAGATCCAAAATCTGACTTGTAAGATTGGTGGCATATTTTCTTGATAATTTATTGTTTACTGTATCCTCTGTAACAAAGCAGCAGGTTTATCAGTGATGTATCACTTTCACTTCATTTTAACATCTGAGAACTATCTTTTGTATGATGATTACATCAAATTTCTCTGTGTGAACAAGATAAATTAGTGTTATGCTTAAAACTGATTATTTTGATTGCTGGCATCATATGTCTGTAATGTACCAAAAGTGTTTATATGTCTGCAAATTAAAGCTATATATTTTCCTAATAACTTATTCTCTCTCTGTGTCATAGAATTTTAGTTATACAGCTAAATATTAGTTGTAAGAAATGCGTATTTTGCAAGTCCTTGGGTGCTTGCTATCTTCTCTGACATATCATAATACTGCTCAAAATTAGTCCACTTCAAAATCGTAAATGAGAGCTTATACTGTACTTAAATTACTGGAAAAGACAATTGTATTTCAGCTGGTGTAAATGGGATGGCAGCTGATACTTGTTTTAAAAGTAGGGAATGCAATTTGAGGCAGTTTTTGGTTTTTCTTTCTGTGGCTGGCACATTACCTCACCCTCAACCTATTGAGATGTTGGAGCTTCTTATAGATATTGTTTCTCCTTAGCCTAAGCAAGAATATTAATATAATGCCCAGGTTTTGCTGTTCTACCTATAAGAAATAGCTGTTTTTTTCAGGTAAGATTTTTTTCTGTTTATGCACGGTTTGATAGGTGAGTTTCATGACAAATTTATTCAGCCTGTCAGAGGTTTGTGGCTAATCACTCTTTTTCATTTATTTTCACAGTAATAAAATGTGAAAATGATGTGTATGTCTGAAACGCATTTGTCACAGAGAGACATTGTTATCTCTGAAGAAAAATGACATTAATTCTTCAGAAATGGCTTCAGTATTACAGATGCTCTGTATTGCTGTGGTGGGGAAGCTCGCTCCTTTGCATTTTTTTCTTCAGTAAGGAGGCAAGGTAACTGAAAGAAAGACAGGATTCTTTTCACTGCCCTTTTCTTATTTGAGTTAGCAGTCCAATATCTTCTCAAGAAAAATGTAAACAGGAGCAAACTCAAGACTTTAGGAAATACAATAAAACCATAAACCTGTTCCTTCAGTCTATGTTCATGTGACACTGGGCAGATATTTTTATTCAGGTTTGACAAATACATAGTCTTGAACCTGTGTGATTAAGTTTACTGAGCTTAAATGTGCTGGTCTTGTTGCTTTTTTTGGTTTGTTTAGTTCAAGCATATTCCTAATGTGTAATAAAATAGAATGGTATGAGTCTGTTAAAACAAAAGTACTGCTCATGGAGAATTTCACTCACACAATTTTCTACACATTTAAGGAAAATTGGTATGAAATCACACCTTCAGTCATACCAGCACCACTACTTGTGAAACAGACTTTACCCTGAATAATACTTCATAGAGAAAGAGCATATTTTTGCCTTCCTGTGAGTCATCTTTGGGTAGGTAATGTCACTGAAGATGGCAAAATATGCAAAGTTAGTTGTGGGTTTGTTTAGGTTTTGGTTTTTGTTGTTATTTTTTTTAAAATTCCATGTTTTTCATTACTTAAAAAACACACAGCTTGTAGCAGTAAGTAATGATATTTAAGCCTGCAATGTTAAGCCTAGCAGTGACCTAAAATTAAAAAAAAACCAAACAAACAAAAAAAACCAAACACCACAGAAAAAAAAAAAAAAAACAACAAAAACCAAACCACTAGGAATCCTAAATTCATAGAACCCGGGAATTTCTTCTCAAAAAAAAAAAGTTCTTTCTTAGTGGAAAGATGCTTGATGCAGGCTCCACAGCAGACATTTCTGTGATGTTGCTGTGTCCGAAGCATCCCTTAAAGAAATCCCTTTCCCATGAAAACATATTTTTAATGAGTATAACTAAAGTAAATAAGACTCAAAAATAAAAGGCTTATTTTATTACCACCTTGTGCAGTGCACTTGCCAAAATGTATGCAAATCTTGTTGACACTGGTAGTTGAGCTGGCACAAAAATAAATGTCTCATTCATTTACAGTATCCATTGAACAATCTTAGAGTGAGTGGGTGCTCTTTGTTCATTTTTATAAAAAATGAGATTGTCCTAAGCTTTGTATTGCCAAAGCCTCCTAAACTTGCCATGCAAACACTTTTTCATTAAAATTAACAAATTAAAAATAAAAGACAAGGAATGGGCAGAGAGCCCAGTGGCAGTGGACAGAGAAAATCAGCTCGGTCTTCTCATTTTCTGTTTCATTTTATTCTTTTTAAAAGATCTAGGAGCCCCATTATTCTTTGAAGTTACTGTTTTGATGCAAAATTAACCTAACACCTGGCTGAATATCAATAAAAGATGAGATATCAAAGTGTGGGAGAGGAATTAGAGCACACTGCTTTTTCTTATGTCAAGACTCAGAAAGCAATCTTATGGCCTTTTGTGACTATTTTCCAGTTCCAAAGTTCAAACATGCAACTGTGCCAGAGTCTGCTGAGGACAATGTAGAAAGATCCCACTATCTGAATAGGATGTCCAAAGAGAGTTACGGTGCTATAGCAAAACTTGTCCTTCCTGAAAGCAATCACAAACCCTTGGTTGCTGACAGGGATTTGGTTGTAAGTTTTCTGCCTCCAACTGCTCTTTTGGGAAGGTTTTGTTAAAATACTCAAACACATGAAGAGGACGGATAATCTATGACTGACATCGCACTTCCTCATTCAAAAGAGTGAATTTTTGGGGAGCAGCTTAGCAGCTTCATGTAAATGGAGATGCACAACATCTATACAGCAAATAAATCATCAGCTGAATATGCAGAATGTTTCTTTTCATGATTCAGGTGTGTTATCAGAGCCATGCAGGAAGCTGACCGTCACCTTCCCTGCACTGTCCTCGTCACCACCTTCTCACAGCCATTAGTTTCTATGTGTATTCCTTCTCACTCATGTAATTTACAGGGGAAAAAACAAAGCGCGACAATTAATTTTTGAATATTAACCAGCTGAAATACAAAACCTTGATTTAGACAAGTCTTATTCAGAGCTGGGGTTTGAGGAGCTAAGCGCATTCGTCTTTCTTACTGTCAAGGTTTGATTGCAGGGTGGCAATAAACCGTGGCAGATGTTTTGTTAGCCCCCTTTACCCCCAGCACCCTGTCTTTCTCACTAAGGAGAGACAACAAGAGGAAAACAGAGACAGACTAGCAAGTTGGAAAAAAAAAAAGTTTAGAATGTTTTACTAATGCTACTAATAAAATAGAGAAAATAATACAAAATATACAAAACCCATCTTGAAATTCCCGGCAACTCAACACTGTCTGCTCCAACAGCAGCAAAGCAGGCACCTGGAAGTCCCAGGTTGGACTCTGCAGCAAACTGGAACTGGATTCAAGGATGCAGGGTCTGTCACTAGGCCTCAGATATGCAGGGGTGGCAGGCAGGGTCCTTCCCAAATGTCGGCCATAGTCAAAGAGGGGAAAAGGGACGAGACCCTCATGATCTCCCACTTTTATATGAAGTATCACGTTAATGGGATGAAATACTTAGTTGGTCAGTTTTAGTCACCTGTTCAGTTTGCTCCTCCTTGCCCCCCTCACTTACAGGGTGTCCATCCTTATCAGTGACCTTGCATTCCTTTCCTATGTTTACTAAAACAGGTATCCAACTTCAGAAAAGTGCAGTTACTAAGAAAGACTTAGCTGAAAGAAAAATTCACAAAGAGATAAACTTGTCTTGTTTTTAACAAAACCAGGACACTTACTAAACATAATTTGATTTTAAATGAGACGTCTAGTGAAATTTTAAGTGGAAATAAAGGTACTCAGCACCTCCACTTCCTGTAGTCAAGTACTGTACTTTTTGTATGAGTAATAGTTATTCAAACAGATAGAAGTTGTGGGAATTAATTTTATGCTTTCTTTTAACAGTGTGGGAAATGTTCTGAGGAAATCGTTTGAAGGCTTCCAATTAATTGGTTCCTAGCAAGTTGTTCAGAGTTATGAAATTTCAAATGATTGGCAACAAGTCATAATTTACAGTTTTATGGATTAAAGCATGTGCAAAAATACCTGTGCAGGCAGTGTTGCTATTTCCTTTTCAATCTCTGTACCAGACTGAAACAGCAGATAAGAAGATAAAACTGCCATCTGCATTCTGAGATGGAGGGATTCAAAGATTTTGGCTTGCAAACAAGTATAAAGTTGGACAGCTCTGTTTTCACATTACAGATGAGAAAAATACTTTCATTCTTATCAGCACAGATTGATAGGCTGCATACTCTTTCTAACATGTTGTACACAAATGTTTCAGTGATTTCTGCTATATTTTTATTTCAGTTCCATCAGAGAGTGAATTTTAAAGGCCAAATTTCAACTCCTAAATATTTCTGATGACAGAGTACTTTGAACAGGTGCTAAGAAAACATCATTCTGAATGAAGAAATATTGAATCATTTATGATGCATTCAGTCATTCATTCCACTGCTTGTGAAAACAAAGATGTGCTTAAGTGTTGGAGTTGCAGGTTTTCATGTTGCTAGCTAATGCTGCTGCTAAGTAGTAAGCATTTAACTGAAATACATTTTATGGCATCATTTAAACTGTGTTCAGATTGAGAGGGCTTGCATTTTAAGCATCAAGTGGGATGTTGTTCTGCTCCCAGCAGCCCTAGAAATGTCAATTCAATCTTCTTTCCTAACTATTTTGACCTATTTTCCATCTTCAAAGTTTTGGTTAAGTATTCATCTTCAGAGCTAGTCACTGAGGTGAGAACTCTTACCTCTTTATGCAGGACAGGAGCAAAGATAGTGACGGCTTGATTCCTCTGCCAATCTGTCAGTGTCTAGTGCTACATGAGATGCCTTAAGGTATCCCACCTGGCCTCCAGCTGCCAGTCTGGAAGAGAGCAGGTTTTCCATCACTGAACTGTCATATCTGCCAGCCCAGTGTGGATGCTCTGGATGTTTCAGGAGGGGTTCACTAAGCATTCGTGTGTGTTGAAGTGAGTCTTTGATGTGATATAGCTCCATATTTATACACCTACATTGAAATGTCTACAGACAGGTGAGCCAGGAGTCCAAGCTTCCATTATGATCTGTGAGTCTCATCAACACAGTCAATAGAACTAGGAAGTGCTTCAGCTTGCTCTAAAGTAGGCATTTAGGGGAAGATTTAGCTGCTCTGAAAATTAATATCAAGTGCTATCTAGAATGCTCTTGAGCATCTCAAGCTTCTGCATTGGGCTGTCAGGAAAACTTATACGTTTCTGGAGTAGTAGCTAGATGCCAAGAGTGCAAAGCAGCACCAAAAATGACAGGAGAAATGTACGGATAAGCCTGCATATCCCACTGGTGGTAACACATCAAGTATATCAGCCTCTCACCTCCACTGAGTGGAGCTTGAAAGACTATAATGGGAACATAAAACATAGATGGTAGAGACATCTGATCCTTACCATCAGAGTCAAAAGAAGACCTACAAGTCTAAAATGTAACGACTATCATACCTAACTGATAAGCTCTGAAGCCTAAATTCACCCATCTTATTTTAGTGATTTAGTGGAGCCATCTGTGCCCTCTGCTGTGAGCAGAGAGATAAAGTATCCTTTTTTGCAGTCGATTCAGGTCTTTGGTAAGCACTGGAGTTCTTTACTTCTCTCCAATATATTTGCAGATAACTCAGAGTAACTAAGATTTCACTTTGTGTTTCAGTCAAAGAAAAGAAATTTAGGCCATGAAGCAAACTACAGATCACAGTGCTAGGCACTTGCACTAGCGTTATAATGCGTGGAGTAAAACTGGAGTCTCAGCACCAGAACAGCCAGCATGCTGGGGAAGAAGCTATTTGCAGTCAGTGCAGGTGTCTGAAACTCACATGACTTTAAACCTGTCTTTCACTTTTTTGTAGGCTGCAAGGCTCCATCCATGTGGGCTTGACTGCCCAAAGGTTCTCACAGCTTTATCCTTCTATATCTGTCTTTTTTTTTTCTTTTAATTATTTTTTTTTTTTTAATGAAGTGTTGCATGCAAGTCACTCCTATAGAACACAATAAAAGAAGATAAAACTTTGATTTATACGATGGCAAAGCACTCACTGAGAAGGTGAGAAAGTGGTGTTATTTTTCAAAGAGTGTTCTCAGTTGTGTATTTGGAGGGGATGCTAAAGACATCTCTTGGTAAGGACAGTCTCCAGACTTCTTTTGGAAACTGAGCTATTGTGTTTAATACAAAGACTCAAATGTCAAAATCCTCTGAGGTTGAAGAGACATGACCATGTATGCCTACTAGTGGAGCATTCCAAGGAACTGGAGATACTCAACCTTGAAATAGTGCTCCAAGCACTTTCAAAACTTTTCTTTAAAAATTGATGGAGGGTGAGGCAGGGGGGGAAACTAGGGAAAACACTGTCCCGTGCTCTTCCATCTGTGATGCGCAGCAGTTTTTTTAAAAGAATTTTAAACTTTGAAACAGTTACCTCGAAGATCTTTTTCAGAGATGTTAGTCTCCTCATAGTTCAAAATAATTTCAATCCTATTGCCTTCATTTGTGCTATAATCCCACTAAAATTGCAATCTCAAGACAGTTAAGTGGTAGAAGTTGATCTTCCTCTGCCTAAGGCTCTGTTTTCTGAAGAATGTATTTGTAAAAGGTCTGGCTGACAATCAGACTACAAAGCAGAACTTTCAGTTCAGGACAGACTGAAGTAGAAAAGAACAGAAGACAACAAGAATAAATAAAGGCAGTCAAAAGGAAAGGGTACTTTACAAAGACTGCATGTGGAAAACAAAAAGAATTGGTTAGAGACAATATAAAGAATTGTTCTGGACCTACTGGATTTACTGTGTGTTATCAGCAGTGTTAATCATGCCCTTTCAGCAGTATGTCATACCTTTTCTTAATCTGTAAGGATGAGACCCTGTTGCAGAGCATTGGGATTTCCTGACACAAAGTACTAACATAAAATGCATTAAAAACTGATTCTCATTGTCAGCAGGTCGAAGTCGTACAGCGAAATAAAAGCTTCGAGTAGAATATCTTTAAGTGTCTGTTTCATTATGATAACAGCATTTTCTTTTCATAGTGATTTTCTGTGGTGTTATTATGTTGGATGCATTCATTTTTGCTAACTCAGGACAAAAAGATCTTATTAGAAACATTTGCATCTTCTCAGCCAAAATAACAGCTGATACTCTGTCATAATGTTTCTAGTGAATGCTATTAATTAAATGAGATCTTTCTTTTTTGTGAGAATACACAAATTCCAGACATGCTTCTGTGCTCACTTTCTTAAAATGCATAATGGTAAGATAACCTTCCTCTTCATATTTGTAAAAGAATAAACTTTTCATTACAGTAGTAAGAAAGGGTTCTGATATACCACTGTATTAGCACAGTATAGATCCCGTAGATGCTTGCTATTGAAATATACTCAAATGGCTGCTTTGCTTATCTATCTAGAAGTCATCTACGTGTTTTGTAGATGTCTTTATTTTGTTTCTCTTTATAAGTCACAAGAGAAAAGCAAAGGCCACACAGTTGTCTAGGTGTTCTCTTTTATTTATTTCTGTTTACCAGGCTAAATTTAGCTGAATAGAAAACACAAACAAGTATGCTCATCTTCAACCATCTTTTCTCTGAATTTGAATTTAATTTTCAGAAACATCATATGTGAGGTTATGCACCTATATGGTAGGTATGTGAATATCTGAAAAAGCAATAAAGGAAGGAAACACTCAGGAAAAATAAATGTTTTGGAGTATAATTCAATCTTGAAAGTTCAAGATGACTTAACTAAACTCCTCAATGGTGTTTTTCACTATGCTCAGGCACAATGAAAACAATTCAGTACCTTCAGCTGTGTGTACTTAAGACATATCTTCAGAGCCTTTGCTGCACTCCTTTCAGGAGGTGAGTAGCCTCATCACTCACTAATGTAAATACAGTTTAAACATGTTCAAGTCTTCGTATTAAACTATAGTGTAATATGCAAAAATCAAACTAGCCAATATTGTCCAGCCCCATTACAGCTGCTCTGAAGTCATCAAAAAGAAATGTTAAAGGGTCAAAAATTGATTATAAATTAAATTTCCTATTACCTTTGATATAGAAATTGAATCTTGCAACATCGATCCAGCAATAATTTTATTTGACAAAATGCATTGGACAAATAGCTTAATCAACAACATTTGATCACTTACATAATGTTGGAATAAAATGCCCAAGATGGTTTTTTTTTGCACAATATTATGTTTTGAAATAACAAAGTTACATTATTAAAAAGGAATACTCTTTTTTTGCTTGTTATCAGCTATGATACAGCCTAATAAGGCATTCAAAGATTTTTCTCTTCACATCTTTTTCACAGTCTCTGCTAATACACAGTGTTTTTTTTCAAATACACTTTTAAATTTTGGCTTGAAATCTATTGAAATTAAAAATTACTGAAGGTAGAGTTCTATGTTTTAAGAACATCCAGAAATACCAAATCACAAGTGATTCCCAGCTCAGGTCTAGACAACCTAAACTTCAGGCATCTACAGAAACAAGTTAGGAGCACACACACCTAAGATTGCTTCGCTAATCAGGGCAACCCTAGAAGTCACTTATTGAGAAGGCAGATGGTTTGTGACAGTGCCTGCATTGCTCCCAAATCACTTTAGAAAGACATTGCAGTAGAGCCATCACAAAGGTATCTCAGTTAAATATCTCTAATTAAATAGAGTGAATCTAGACTATGTACTACGATAAGAGACAGACAGGTACTATATTTTTCTTTCCCAGCTACAGTGGATGGGAAGCGCCCCTAAAATGTTGCTGGCTGTAAAACTTCTATACACATTGAAACAACTGCTTTTTCTTTTCCAAGAATTGAAGGGTTTGTGTGTGTTTGTTTTATACTTCAATACTCCTAAGTGTGGAAGCAAATTTCTTTGCAGTGATGGGGACAGCTGCATTTGAAAGAACTGACACATTTTTTGCCATGTGATTTACTGTTTGTAAAAATGAAAACCCACAAATCTTAAAAGGAATGAAATATAGCAGACATAGAGACAATGAAAGGAATCGCCTTCCTCCTCTATCTTTCTGAGTCTGCAGGTGATGTATTGCATTGTGCTGAGTATGCAGTTCTTAGGTTGAAGTTGTATGTGTGGCAAGAAATGATGCATGGGAATGATGAAAATGGGATGTGAAAATATGCAGAAGGGAAGTAAAAAAAAAAATATGTCTGGCCTAATAAAAATGCACAGATTCCTGGTAAGATTTTGAATTATTGCACAGGTCAAATAGAGCACAACAGCTTATAGCATCATCACCTATTCAGCAAATATCAGAAAGTCATAGACAGAATTAGGTGAGCCCTGTTACTTTGAGGGTAAAGACTATTTAGAAATAATTTACTTGAATTCAGGGTACTTTTGAATTGAGTGTCCTACAAGATGACCTAGGTGAAAAAAACAATTTGATATTTGGAATCATCTTCACAAGACATGCAATTTTTACAAACTGTTTTCAGATAATGGTTGACAACAAGCTACTGTAAAATTTAAAACTTTTACACAGTGTTAAGGGTTTTAGTCACTTTCCATCATTTTCAAGGAACTAAAAAATAAAAAGATAGCATAGTAAACAATTTGAACTATCTGAAATATATTAAAGACAATAGAAGGAAGTTAAGATGCTTTTGAGAACATCCTCTAAGGGTCAAACTCAAAACACCTATTAGAAATACTAACATGTGTTTGGCTATATTTCATTGGATTTTGGACATGTGATTACTTTATAAGATGTTTTTAAGAAGCCATTAACAATTCTTATTGAACCAGATACCCCCTCAAAAAGAAAAATATGTGAAAGAATGCCAAGAAATCAGATGTAGCTAGGAGCAATGAAACAGATTGATGTACTAGTAAAAAATAAACAACAAAAAGTGTAAAGAGTATCAGCAGAAATTAAATTAGAGAAGGTACCAAAACGTATCAGGTGAATAAGTGTTGGTAACATGAGGCAGCAAAAGAGAAAAAATGAAGTTTTTAAGAACTCATGTGTAAGTAAAAAAAAAAAAAACGTCCAAAAAGGGTAAGCAAGTCTATTTTTTTTCCCTCTAGCTTATAGGGCTGCCACCTATGACTCTGAGTGGATGTCACCTTAATTCCAGGTGTTTTATATATAAGTTCATTAATGTGTCCACCTTTCTTTGACTTCTCAGAAAGCTTTTTTATTTGATTTATAGTGATGTGGTCCCTCATCATTTATTAATCAGATGTTTGTGACCTCTTCCAGGTAATAAATATAGCTGAAGATCAAAAGAAATATTTGCTGCAGTGAAACATCTGGCATATGCTTAAGAATTGAAACCAAAGAAGGAAAGAAATTAACAGATGGGAGAGTTAACACAGACAGAGGTGAGACATGTATCTAGGATAGAATCAAGATGCTTCTATAAGAATTAAATCCATTACTATTAATGTTGGACAATGAATAAAACTACAGTAGGCCGTAAAGTAAAAAAAAATTGTATATATTTCGTAGGTTCAGTGAGTTGCATTTTCCTTTGAAAATCTAGCTGCTAAAAAGTGACTTTGGACACCCAACTATTAGCCCAATCTTGGTAACTTGAACTTAGCCCAAATTTCTTGAACACATTTGTCTGAAAAATACTTTTTAAGGCACAGATACACAAAAATTATAGAGGAGAAGCTGGTTCTTCTTTCCACCTAAGTGCACAGAAATATCCCAGGGTAATCCTGTAGCTTTTTAATAATGTGTATCCACTTCATCTGCATCCTTTGAACATAGTCTCTCTATCTAGGGATTTGAACTACTGCTACTGCCAGAAGAATTTTGCATCTACTGAACTGCAGTAGAGAGAAGAATTCTCATTCATCTGGTAATGAATGAATGGGAAAGGAGAAATATTTTTTTTCATGAGGATTAAAATATATTTCCTATACCAAACAGAATACTCAACAACAGATGCAAGAGATTAATATTTTTTCTAGGATTGCTGGTGGTTATTTTGTTTAAATCACAGAGTAACTAGAAGAAGAATACAAACATTATACCAGTACTTGGTGATACTAGATGGGATGACCCAAACATTTACAAGTCAAATAATCCATAAAACCTAGGCAATATAAAGAAAAAGCTGATTTGGTAATAGGATGGCAGTGAATTAAAGGATAAGAATGCACAGCAATTAATGAAAGTAGAAATGATCCTGTGCAAAACTCATCTTGTACTCCTTGATTAAGTTACACATTTTGTAAAGTCAAGATGTAACAGCCAAACTGATGTAAGATATTTGGCCTTGAACCAAATAATGTACTTCAGAAGTTAGCGCTATGTGATTTCAATAAAGCAGTTTTAGTAATTTTTAAAGTTAATGGAGTTAGTACCCCTTCATGACAGATGTCAGACAAAAAGTCTTCAGTGGGAAAATGTCATTTAATAAATGTTTTTATGGAGAAGTTCTGTAGATATGTTTTAACTTTATTGTTTTTTAAGAAAACCCAAATGAATCAGCAGTTCTCCATGAACTCCAATGTAATGCCAAAAAAGAAACAAACAAAAAGTAAGCCTAGGTGATTTTTCATTGTTGTTGTTCTGTAAAGAGAAAAGAAAAAACATAAATAGAGAAGTAATGTATTCTCTACAACACATTGGTCAGAACAGTGTTGGGGCATTATGTCTGATTTTAGTGTCATATTTTAAAAGGTCATTGAAAAATGGGAGATCCTGCAGAAAAGAGTCACAAATTTATTTTGAAAATTAGAGAAAAGTAATTATTTGAAAAACTGGAGCATTAGTCTCTTTCATTTTCTTAAAGAGAGGAACAAACTAATTACATTGCAAATAAGCACTGAATAAAACAGGTTTTGTTGTAAAAATAAGGCAGTAAAAGATCCACCGGAGTAGGCCTTCGGTGCCTCCAGATCAAACCTGAATGACATTCAGAAAGGTAAGCTGAAACAAAGTCAAGCATGATTAATTGAGATCAACAAAAGACTTACTGGATTACATATACTGGGTTTGTAACACAAGATGAACAGAAGGCAGACTAGATGTAGTGATCTGGTGCTGTACTATTTGGAACTATGACATAGATTCATTTTATATTACCTATGTTTACCTCTTTTCTCTCTTCCCTTCTGCATGTTATTGAAGTGTTTAGATGAACAAAGTGAAAGTATCTGGTAATGTACCTGAAATCAAATATGAGTGATATTTATAAAGAATTGTAAATCAGGACCAATTTTAATAGTGTCTGGTATGAACTTTGAATTATAGCAATCTTCTCAAGAAAACCTATGGTCGTCTCAGCTACAGGGTCAGATTTTAAAAAATTAATTCCTTTTTCATGTATTCACTCATTGATATGTCTACTAGCTAAACATTCCTCCATGGCTGTAATAATAGAATACTTAAGATTAAAAAAGCTATACAGTGCAGTGGATTGACCCTTGGCGGGCACCTGGTGGCCAGCCAAGGTCAGCTCACCACAGAGAAGTTCTCAAACAGTTGAAAATAAACCGTTCTCCATCAGCATATTTGTACACTTACTGTTGAGAAATAAATGAATATAAACAGATTCTATCAGGCCAAAAAAAGAGATCAATATTAAAGCAGAGGCATCTTGACTAAGAGTACTCCTTGGAATGAGATAGAAAAGAATGAAGGGCATCATTTGTTCTAAACGTGTAAAATAACCTTTGCTCATAATCAGTCTCCATGTGTAGAACTGTTTCTAGAGAAATAAATTGAATACAAACGCATCCATATCACTTGGTGCGTTACTGAAGTTCTCAATTTATTTATTTTTTTAAGCAGATTAATTTTTTTCTGTCTCTTCTCATCCTGCAGCAATTAGCCGATGGAAAGTACAAGCACAGGGGTGTAGTTGGCATTAATGTTTATGCATGCCTAGGCATGCATACATATGTATATGTGTGACGCATGTGAAAACTATACAACAGGAATCCTAAACTGGAGACATGGATTTCAACCCCGTGTTTAAGTATTAGGTAGTACAACCTTACTCCTGTGTCTTTGAAAGGCTCTTCTCTTGTACCACTGAGCCTCCTGCTACTGACCAGTAGTTTCATTATTTTTTCTAAACAGCCTGGTCACGTAGTTTCATGTACAACACTGGTTAAGATGAGGGAAACCGCTCTTTGAAATTCAAACCAGAGACCAACGAGGAGTCCATACAGAGACGAAGGATCAGATTAAGGATTCTTGCCCATCGTTCAGATGGAAACACTCTGTACAGGGCTCCACTTTCCCGGCTCTGTAGGTGAGGTAAACTGGTGTACTACATAGAAAGCCAAAGCAGGAAATAAACTTCTGCTGAGCTGCATCTGATTGGACATTTGGTAGCACTGATCCAGTTGGATCTTAATCCTCAGTAATTAGTAGGCAGATGACTGCAATAAATGAGGACATTAAACAGAGGAGCATAAGCAGTACTGTATAACAGTGACCTGGTTTGGTTTGAACTAACTCAGAAGTGGTAGGTGCAATATCGAGCTATTGCTCTGGTGAGACTGTCATTCCTCCTAAAAACAGTACTGTCAGTGGTTATATACTGGCCTTATTGTCCCTTTAGCTGCTCTGAAATATTTTTATAATCCCCAAGAGTTTCAAATGAAATAAGTGACTGCAGTTACAAAATAAAATCCTGCTCCTACTCACCTCATATTATCCATCACAGATAAATCATTGTTCCAAACTGACATCAAACATAACCGAGTCTGTTTTTTACTGAGCTATTATAACAATGACTTTTAAAATTTAATAAGCTCATCGTAGAAGTCCAGCTTTTAATTATTTTCATTTCAGTCTGTGCCACCCTCTCCACTGATCTCTGTAACAGACAATTTGCTTCGCTTTGTGTTATAGGTGACCAGTGAGACTCTAATTTTCCTAGCAGACGTGATAAGAACCCAAGGAAGTAAGGTGTTAAGCACTTTCAAATGGAAGTGTGTATCTTGGTTTATCTTGGGTCTGTGAAGGACATCAGGCTGCTCTGTGATATGTAAGAAATGCTATGCATTCTAGAAATTGGCCTGATTACAGCAGGATTTGCTCACTGCATTGTTACTTTGGCTTAACTAGAAATGGACTCTTGCAAAAAAACCCCAAACCAAATCTAAACTAAACCAACCAACCAACCAACCAACCAGTGTCCCCCTGCCCCTGAAACAACTGTGTATATTCATTAATTATGCATAAATTTTAATAGGTACTTACTTATTCTGAAAGAAGGCAGTTGTCAGAAACACATTGGAGAGAGGGATGGGATTGGATGGGTACATGCCCATGTAAAAACCAAGAATTTATCAGGTTCTGTTACAATAGGAAAGGCTTTGAATACAGACTTTCAACAGTTTTTAATAACATTTAATTTAAGCTTTGTTCTCTCTGAAAATTGAACAATAATTTGGTTTTAAGACAAGGACAACAGGAAGAGCTTTTTCAAATACATGGCAGATAAAACTAACACCAGAGGCAATGTAGGCCCACTACTGAATGGTGAGGGTGCCCTGGTGACAGAAGATACAGAGAAGGCAGAACTACTGAATGCGTTCTTTGCCTCTGTCTACTCTGCCGGAGGAAGCCCTGAGGAGTCCTGTTCTGCTGAGACCCCAGTGGAAGTCAAGTCAATGGAGGAGATTGCCTTAGTTGATGAGGAATGGGTTAGAAACCAATTAAGCAACCTGGACATCCATAAATCCATGGGTCCAGATGGGATGCACCCGAGGGTGCTGAGGGAGCTGGCTGAAGTCATTGCTGGACCACTTTCCATCATCTTTGCCAAGTCTTGGGAAACGGGAGAGGTGCCTGAGGACTGGAGGAAAGCAAATGTCACTCCAGTCTTCAAAAAGGGTAAGAAGGAGGACCTGGGTAACTATAGACCGGTCAGCCTCACCTCAATCCCTGGGAAACTGATGGAACACCTTATCCTTGGTGCCATCTCAAGGCATATCAAGGATAAGAGGGTTATTAGGGGCAGTCAACATGGCTTCACCAAGGGGAAGTCATGCTTGACCAACCTCATAGCCTTTTATGAGGAAATAACGAGGTGGATGGATGATGGCAGAGCGGTGGATGTGGTCTACCTTGACTTCAGCAAAGCATTTGACACGGTCTCCCACAGCATCCTGATGGCTAAGCTGAGGAAGTGTGGACTGGACGATTGGGTAGTGAGGTGGACTGGGAACTGGCTGAAGGAAAGAAGCCAGAGAGTCGTAGTCAATGGGGCAGGGTCCAGTTGGAGGCCGGTAACTAGTGGAGTGCCTCAAGGATCGGTATTGGGGCCAATATTATTCAATATATTCATTAACGATTTAGATGAGGGAATTGAGTGTACTATCAGCAAGTTTGCTGATGACACTAAACTGGGAGGAGTGGCTGACACGCCAGAGGGCTGTGCTGCCATCCAGAGAGACCTGGACAGGCTGGAGAGTTGGGCAGGGAACAATTTGATGAAATATAACAAGGGAAAGTGTAGGGTCCTGCATCTGGGCAGGAACAACCCCAGGTTCCAGTATAGGTTGGGGAATGACCTGTTAGAAAGCAGTGTAGGGGAAAGGGACCTGGGGGTCCTGGTGGACAGCAGGATGACCATGAGCCAGCACTGTGCTCATGCGGCCAAGAAGGCCAATGGCATCCTGGGGTGTATTAGAAGGGGGGTGGTTAGTAGATCGAGAGAGGTCCTCCTTCCCCTCTACTCTGCCCTGGTGAGACCACATCTGGAATATTGTGTCCAGTTCTGGGCCCCTCAGTTCAAGAAGGACAGGGAACTGCTGGAGAGAGTCCAGCGTAGGGCAACTAAGATGATTAAGGGAGTGGAGCATCTCCCTTATGAGGAAAGGCTGAGGGAGCTGGGTCTCTTTAGTTTGGAGAAGAGGAGACTGAGGGGTGACCTTATTAGTGTTTATAAATATATAAAGGGGGAGTGTCACGAGGATGGAGCCAGGCTCTTCTCGGTGGCAACCAATGATAGGACAAGGGGTAATGGGTTCAAGCTGGAACACAAGAGGTTCCACTTAAATTTGAGAAGAAACTTCTTCTCAGTGAGGGTAACAGAACACTGGAACAGGCTGCCCAGGGAGGTTGTGGAGTCTCCTTCTCTGGAGACATTCAAAACTCGCCTGGACGCCTTCCTGTGTAACCTCATCTTGGTGTTCCTGCTCCGGCAGGGGGATTGGACTAGATGATCTTTTGAGGTCCCTTCCAATCCCTAGCATACTGTGATACTGTGGTACTGTGATATCTTGTCACTCTGCTTATCAGTAGTCATATGTGCCCTAAGACAAGACTTACAGTTGCTGAAAGCAGTCATACTGTTAAAATAAATGCACTTAATCCACGGTATCTTGTAGACAAAGACCTGGTCTTCCAGAGGGAAAAAATAATATATATACACACATATGCGCTCAAAGACTGTATTAGCTGGAGACAAAATCCTAGAAATAAGAAAGCATATATTTGGAGAAAGGAGCTGAAGGATAGTTAGTCCCATGTCTGTGGTGATAACAGTTATGCATCTGCCTGAAGTCTTGAAAGACAAGCTAAGAAAAATATTTTTTTTTAAATGGTTTGGATTAACCTATAATTATAAGGCAACTTTTCAAACACACATATCCCAACACAACAAGAATTATTTCAGAGCACATGAAAGGTTTAAGTTTTGGGTTATTTTGAAAAAAGTGAGGCAGCAAGGGAGTAGCAGTGGAAATAAAGATGTTACCACTTTCTTCTGTATTATTTATCCCATTTACTTATTTTTCTTTCTCTCAGTGGGAGACCTGTATTCACATTCCTTCATTGCATGAAGATATTTAAACCCATATCTAAAGAAAATACCCTAGCACTATTATGTTATTCAGTGTAGCTGGATGTCCTTAATCTCTTTTACTGCTGTTGTACTTCGAATAAACTATTAAATATTAAACAGAGTTCAGATGTCTTATCTGCTGGGAAATAATAGTAACCATGAGGCTCTTTCTCTGCTTGTCTGTCTCCATTCCTTTGTTTGATGACAGTGAAACTTCCCAATTTGCTGCTAATTTTTGTATCAAATTAGGTTCTTCCTTTGTGGATGGATAAATAAAGGAATGCATTTATAGTTGCTATATTACAGGCTGGAATACTAAGTGATTTTTATAAAGGAAGAAATAATGAAAGCATTAGTGAAAAGGATAAGATTAAGAGAGAGGAATAAAAGGAAATGAGTAATTAAAGTCTAAATAACCTCCACAGTAATAATCAGCCTTTACATCAAATAAAAATATATTGTGTAATCAGTAAATCCCACATACAGTGAAGAGCCAGGAGAAAGCAATCCCACAAGTCTGTCTGCAGATGGTGTGAAGTGCTTCATCTATTGTTCTGTATGTAAGAGCACATAGTAAGAGATTGTATAACCATATGTGTGCAGAGAAAAATAAGTAGAGAAGCACTGAGGATCTGAACCATAGAATCTGAGCCCCATAATTCTCTTCAGTGTTGGGTGGGCTGCAGCTTGGTTCTGCACTTATTTCTCTTTCAAGTGGTTATCCAAATGAAGTGTACTCCAAATTTATTCTTCAGATGATAGAGAGACCTATTGAAAGCTTTCAGTCCCTTAGGCTCTGTTTAGCCATCAAAATCCAAAATGTATATTCCAAATGCTCATAAACTCTTTCACTGCCCAAAATATTTTGACATCATGAGTCCTTCTATTAGATTTTAAAAATGTAGGTTTAGAAAGCAGATCTTCAATGATCTGAGAATGGTCTGACCAACGGACTCTAACAAGTTGCTCTCATTTGTTTTCTTTGAGAAGTTGTAGTGCATACAAAGTTAACAGCTTCATGGGAGTTTTCTAGAGAATTCTATCCTAAAATGTCTTGTAGAATGCTATTTAGATAATTTTGACACCATTATGTTTTGTCAGGAACAGATTTTTCACATCTTAAATATAATAATTTACAGAACCACTGAGTAAGAGAATAAAACGGAATAGCCACAATCTGCCTACTTTGGTTAAAAAAAAAAAAAATAAAATAAAAAAAAAAAAAAAAAAAAAAAAAAAAAAAAAAAAAAAAAAATAAAAAAAAAAAAAAAAAAAAAAAAAAAAAAAAAAAAGATGGTGCAGTATGCATGACTGAGGATCCAAATCAGAGTGAGGATCACAAAATCAGTGAAGCTGGAAGGGACCTCTGGAGGTCATCTGGCTCAACACCCTTGCTCAAGCAAGGCCACATTCAGTTGGCTGCCCAGGACCATATCCAGGTGGCTTTTGAATACCTCCGGGAATGGAGACTCCATAACCTCTCCAGGCAACATGTGCCAGTAAGCAGTCACCCTCAAAAAAAAGAAAAAAAAGTATTCCCTGATGTTCAAAGGGAATCTCCTGTGTTTCAGTCCTGCCCCTGGGCACCACTGTGAAGGTCCTGGCTCCACCCTTCTTGCACCTTCTCTTCAAGTATTTATCTGCATTAAGAAAATTGCCCCTGAGTTTTCTCTTCTTTAGGCTGAACAGTCCCAGCTCTCTCGTTCTTTCCTCACAGGACACATGTTCCAGACCTCTTAGTTATCTTCATGGCCCTTTGTTGAACTCTCTCTACTATTCTATCTCTCTTTTGTAGTGAGGAGCCCAGAACTACACACAGCACCCCAAGTGCAGGCTCCCCAGTCCCAAACAGAGAGGGAGGATCACCTACATTCGCTTGCTGGCAGCGGTCCTCCTAATACAGCCCAGGGTACCATTGGCCTTCTTTGCTGCAAGGCCACACTGCTAGCTCACATTCATCTTATTGTCCACAAGGACACTCAGGTCCTTTTCTGCTAAGCTATTTCCTAGCTGTGTGGTCCCTGGCAAGTACTGGTGAATGAAGTTGTTCCTCCTTAGGTGCAGAATGTTGTACTTCCCTCTGTTTAGCTTTATGAGGTTCCAATCAGCCTAGTTCTCCAGCCTGTCAGGGTGCCTTTGAATGGCAGCACAATCCTCTGGCATGTCAACCACTCATCCCAGTTTTGTGTCCTCAGCAAACTTTCATCATCCAGACCATTAAAGATGTTAAACAGGACTGGACCCAGTACTGACCCCTGAGATACACCACTAGTTACTGGCCTCCAGGTAGACTTCGTGCCAGTGATCACAACAACTTAGACCCTGCTGTTCTGTCAGTTTTCAGTCCCTCACTGTCTGCTCATCCAGCCCTTACTTCAATAAAGACTCCTTGTAGACCAGAGGTAAAAAAGATGAGAGTTTGTGTTTTTTTTTTCTTTTTTAAAATCCACCATTCTGATCAGGTGTTGCAAACAATGATTTGAACTCTATGTTTTCATTAGATTTTGGTGGATTCTGCTCATGAGATCCTGGTTTTCTAGTATATTGTAGAAACCTAGATCAATGCTCTAGCTCCTATTTGTTGATCAGAGAGTGTAGGGAATGAGTTGTTCCACATGAAAACTATGTGTTTATGTGTCCATCTATGGATGTAGTCCATATTTCCTCCCAAGTAGCTCTGTGGACTAGATGACAGGTGAAGAATATAAGAAAAATAGATGTTTCCTGTTCTTCTGTAATTATCTAGTCTTAAAATTAGACATTATCTCTTTTTATGAGTTCATCCTTGCTTTCTTGCAGTGAACTTGAATCAAAAGCAGTGTGGCATGCTGGTTTATCAACGTCTGAATTTACAGATACAAATACAATTTTTAGTTACTCGTGTAAGAAAGAAAAGAACAGTGAAGTTTCTTCTTTAAAGCATTTTTTCTCTCTTTCCTGTATCTATAGCTCATAAACCTGATCCTACTTAAGCTTTGCCTTGTTATATTAGTTTGCTGTTCATCCAGAAGCTGTGTACATCATCTGAGTCATACCAGCGTATTTTCATACATCCTTTCAGTGGATTAAAAATAGACCATTTTACTTAATGAACCAGGATATTTCACTTAATCACAATTCAAGTCAATATTTGCAGCATAACTCTTAGTTGCTAAAGTATCAGACAGCCCTGTACTTACCATTTTACATATGTTAAGGGTCATTATTTATTAATGACTTTAAAGTGAACCACAGGACCACAAATTTTTTTAGGAAAGGAACAAATGTAAATTCTGAGGCAATTTGAGTAGGCAAAATCTCTAGTCCTATTAGTCTTAAGATTTTTCATGAGTACTATATTCATCTTTAAAAAGAAATGAACAGTAAAAAAGAAGAAAATTTTCCCAAGCATGCCAATTTACAGCCTCAGAAAGAGTGCAAAAATGATTCAAAGTCGCTTTTTCTTTGTAATTTTTTTCTGTGGTAATAAGCTTTTATCTCGATGTATTGTTAGCATAATGACATTCTTCAATTACTAAATCAGCACATGCAGATATCCAATGGAGAAAAATGAAGGTGCAAGATAAGACATTACAATAAGGAGGTCAATATTGGAAAAGTCAGATTTAGAGGAAATTTATTTTTGAAGTTTACCCTTAACTGTACTTTTTTGTATAAGTCATCAACAGTCAGATAACTTACAGTCACTGCATTCACTCTAACCACTATCTAAAACTAATTAGAAATGAATGAATCTAAAAGCTGTGATGGAATTAGAATGATAGAAAAATACAGTACTGATTAGCTATGCTCTAGTTCTAAATCATTTCTTCTGAAGTTCTGAGTTAGGTAGAAGCCTAACAGAAAGTTCATTCACCTGAGAGACATGATAATCATTTGCCCTTTACACCTCTAAATCCAAACTTTCAACTTAAAAACATTGCTGTTCAATAACTGTCTCCAGGACATTTCTAAAAATCAACCAGGTATCTCCTTTCTGATCCAAGAGCTCCCTAGGAGCAGTTCATTTCACCATGTCAACATCAACAGCAGCCTAGATTCCAGTATAGTCAAAATGAAGACATATGGGCACAACTAGGGTTCAGTTCATCTGTGGAAGTTGTCTAAAATAGGTCAGTCAAGTCACTCCTTTGAATTGTCTCTGTTTTTCTACTTGCTTCAGAGAGAACTCAGAGCCACTAACTCAGATCAAGGTGTCTACAGTTAGAGTGAATCCTATTCCAAATCTTTTTATTTTTTCTAAATGTTTAGAACTTCAGAAGTCCCAAAAAATAAACGTTGGCTTTTCTGCAGGCCCTACCAGTCTCCACAAATGGAGACAATCCTTAGGCAAACCTCCCACTGCAGACCCTAAACCAACAGACATTTTCAACCTGATTTCCACACACCAACAGGAATGAGTCCCTCGTAAAACTCTGGTAGAATTGCTTTTTGATGTGGCTGTGGAGTTGCAGTAATATTGTAATAATGGAACAGCTAGAGTACTTGCTCTAGAAGCTATAGACCAAGGTTCAGTTCTTCTGTAACATGAATACCCCAGATACATACGTGGCTTTTTTTTTTTTAGATTGCCTTTCAGATTCATCTTGCACTCCCCTTGTGCTGTTAAAGGATCTTACAATAGCACCCACTGCTCAACTTAGGGCTAAGGGAAAGATTTAGCCCACTTATTTTCACACCTAAAACAAGTCTTTGGTGAAAAATAGTTCTGTAAGTCAAAGAGAATGATTCAGAGATTCTGTTTGGTCAATAATACCTTGAATTTCCTAAATGCCATTAAATTTTTTGAACCAAAACTTCCTCCATATGTTTGAATATAAACAGAAACACTGCATAGTTAATTGTAGTCTATTCATCCTTATCTAAGTTCTGATAAAGTTCAAATTCAAAGTTACGTGTGTGTGACAAACACAACACAAGGCTGCCATTGTCCTTTTAGAGTGAAATAAATCTGTTTAAAAAGGGTTCTCAAGTTTTAGGGGACGGTGAAGAGGAGAAGTGAGGCAAGGGCAGTGTGATAATTAAAGTTGTTGCCCAGAAATGAAAAAGCTGTACTCAGTTCCCCCAGCTGTCTCAAAGTCCTCGAACCCATATTCCAATTGCCAAAAAAATCTTAATTTGAATCCTATTCAATTCTATTCCTTTGTTTCAAGCTGAGTGCCTATGTAGGCAGTATTAATAGACTCAGGAAATTAACTGTCAGCCCTTCAGAAATTTGAGTATTAAACAATATATTGGTCTCCTTACAGTCAAAGCATAAATTCTTACCTTCTGTAGCAGTGGGCATTGAAAGTTACAGAAAAGAAAGTCAGATTCCTTTCACAAGTGAAAATGGGAATCTGGAAAGCTGGGCTCAAAATTGATATTTTCAATGCTTTATTATTCTTATTTTGCTTGTTAAATGTTTTATATGCGAAATGATGATAGAGAAGGCCAGAACAAAGGAGATACTCTTTAGTAACAAAATTCCTATTGACTTTCATGAAATCAGTATGGAACTGACATCCTTGCACTGAACTAGAGTCCACCAATGTCTTCCATTTCCAATGTACTGATCTCATATAGAATGAAATATATCTTCTACTCAGTGGTCCAAAACTTTTCAGAAATTCAGGTAAACTCTTCACCTTTACAGGTTTTACCCCGGGGTTGTTAGTCAAGCTGTTGGGTTGTGTTTTGTGGGATTTTTTTGTTGTTGATTTTGTTTGTGGGGTTTTTTGTTTGGTTGGTTGGTTGGTTTTTTTTTTGGAAAAGCTTGCTACTATCCTGAGAATTAAAAATTAAATTGGTCCTTAAAGGGCCAGTTTGCAACTGAACTTTACTGCTTGGCCCATTTGGAAAGTTTGCATGTATCATTTGTCAATGTTATTTGCACATGCTAGTACAATGAGAAGTTAAAAAGGAAACAGTATAGGCATGTAAAATTATTTAAGTTCAACCATGACCTCATTACACTGATGGAGTGTAGTGCAGCTACCTGAAACCAAAATAAATTTGTTTTGATTACATATATTTCAATTTATAAAAACAACATATGTCACCCAAGTCATAGGATTTCAGGAACATGTGGCTTTCATTCTAAAGCTCGTCTAGTACTTACAACATGAATAAAAAGGAGTTTCTTCTTTCACTTGTTCTTTTTTGAAGCCATGACACAAATATTTGATTTGCAAAAAAAAAAAAATTGCATGATCAGTTACTTGGCAGAAGGTTAATTAAATCAGATTCAATTTTAAAGTTCTTACATGTTTTAGAATATTTACTAAAACTATCAGAATATGGTCTACTGTCACTTTTAATCCTTCATCTACCTTCGTTCCTCACAGGGAGAACTGAGAAGGAAATATTTTTTCCAATTCACTAGAGCATTTGGAATTTTTTGAAAATTCCTAGGTGGTAATGATACCTGGCACTGTAGCTCCAGCCTCTAAATGACTAAACTGATAGGGCATGTGAAGTATGAAAGTATTAAATCCCTCATAGAAGGAATTTAACCCAGGTCTTCTACATCCCAGTTAAATACCCTTCCTATCCAGTCACGTATTTTTCTGAGGTCTCACTTCTTCTCACTTACCTGCCAGATATTCTATCCGAGACTTGGGAAACCTTTCAAATAATAAAAAAAAATTATTTAAAACAGTTAATCACAGCAAAGGGGCTTAGTTTGAGGAAAATGGCATTTTCTGAGAACAGAATCATTTTATTGAAACATTCTTGGTGGCTGTTTGCCACCATCTCTGAGATTTATTTTGGTTATTTTATGCAAAGATTTTTCTTCGCTTAAGACACACACAGAGGAAAAAAAAAAAGAGTGAAAAAAGAATCCTTAGGGAAGTCAGTGGTGCTAGCAATACTTCACTCATGAGCAGAGCTTGCTGAAATAAATATTACCTCTGGCTTACAATGCATGTCTCAGCTTATTTTTTATCATTTTAAAAACATTACACTTGATATTGAGTTATACACTGGGCATGATATGCACATAAATTCATTTTGAGTTTCTGACTAGCTCTTCTGAAGAATAAGAATAAAAAAACATAGCCTGATGTTTAAAACAGAGGATGAGGAAAGGTTTAATTGTAATCCTAGTTCTGCTCAGAATTTGTTTTGGTGTGTTGGATAAATTACTGATATCTTACCTTCCCCATCTGAGGGAAGAAGATGATAATATGAAACGCAGAATCATTCGCTGATGAGTCTCAGAGCAGTAAAATATTCATTTGCACAGCTCTGCAGAAATGTAAAGGGTTATTCTAAAATAATTGTACCAATTATCAAATAGCATTAATATGGCATTTCTTCTGTCTTTAAAATGATATTTTAGGAACACAAGCACCACTGACCTCCAACATTTCATTTTTGTGAACCTAGACCCTAGATTTAGATGTGAGGCAATGTAATTATAGAAGATATTACATCACACACAAAGTGTAATCTTGTATCTTATCATAAAGAGACAGTAAAGTCATAATTAATGCATTATATAACTAGTTATGTAGTGCTGAAGAGCATGGTGAGAAAGGTGCTTTTCAAATTGAATTATCACTATCACTTGCATTAGTGTACTTCCAGTAATCCTGCTACATATTTGTAGAGAGCAATGAAAATGAATACAGTGTTGGTTTTACTTTTCCCATCAAAAACTTTCACAATGGCAATGACAAGAACATTGCATTCCTATCACTAACAGAAAATAAAATATACATCTTGAGACTGATAAATGTTCCCTGCTATATTTTAGTGTGTAATTCTAGCACTCAGCAGCCTTCAGCTTTTCTATTAACACTTGCAAATTATGCCAAGACCAAAAGGTACGCATGCCTAATTTGCTGCGCACTTGTAGGATGTGTAAAAAGCCAGAGAGCTTTTATTAAGAAATGCCACTATTACTTTTAGAGCAAACATAATATATTTGACAGTTGAATAGAGGGGTTTTTTTGGTAAAGATGCAGTCATTGAAGAGGAGAATTAAGGCGTCTTTGGATAATATTGCTCCAAAGTGGAAAATTTCCTTCCCTTCCTCTGATTTTGCAGAACAGTTAATATTGTCTTACCTCTGACCAAACCGTTCTGGAAACTAGAGTATCTGAAATTACGTTGAATTATTTAATTGTGTGGACAGCAAGTAGTTAGTATCACTTCTAGACTGATCACATTTCTAGACAAGCATTATTGTTCTATCTGTGGCATGAACAGAAACAATTACCAGGCCAATAAAGCTAGAGGTAGTGTTACATGGGTTTGAAATCATGATTAGCACAGTGACCTGGTTACGATACAAATTAGCTTTGCCTCTTGCTTTTCTTCTTTTTAATAATTCAGGCATCCTTTCTCTGAGTTTGCTTGCGTATGTTCTAACTTTGAAGTCTTTATAGTCTTGATTTAGTGGTACTGTTAATGTGCTCTTTCTGATACTTTTAAACAGCTCTATTAAAAACAGCTTGCAAACAGTAATTCAAATGTACGCTGTAATGTAAAAGAAATGGCTCTGGGAAAATATATTCTAAAACTAAACTATTATCTTTTTTCTTCCTTTTTTTTTCTTTTTCTGACCACCCTCGAGACTTCGATACCACGACTAGTTGCAGAAAAAGGAAATTAATTTAGTTGAACTGCTTATTTTTTTTCTGTTGAGAAAATAGTGAAATTCACAATCATTCACAAAAATACCTTCCACACTGATAACCAATAAAATTAAACCAGAAATATAAAACTGTGGGAAGATATCATAATGGCAAGGGATGTTACAGAAATTCCCAGTAAAGGCACATTCTAGATTTATCTGTTGTTACCAATAGAACACTATATAAGGGTTATTACCTTCCTCAAAATAGAAAAAAACTAAGTTTCTTCCTTAGTCCTATGCATTTTGTACTACTTCAAATTTCTTTTCTTGTTTCTCTCTCTTGCATATAAACATATTTCTTGTCACATTTAAAGTCTTGGTAGATTTTACTTCCACTTTGATTTTGATTCTGCTTTGAACTGAATATAAACAATTCCTTCCATTACAGACTTCTTAATTTCCCCTTTTCTTCTAATGTTCAGAGCCAGGTCAGTTAACTCTAACCCATATGAACCTGCTCTCTAAGAAAAAAATTTTCTTCAGTTTATTACCAGTTTCTAAACATTTTTTGTACACTAAAGGCTTCAGACTGTCTTACTGCTTTAGTTTGTGGTAAAATCTGAAAGACCATTTCAAGATCAGACTTCAGTCTTCTCTATACATGTTTTCAGAACTGGACCCCCATAAACTAAACAGAAAAAGAAGAAAAAAATGCATTATTTTCTGCATTTCTAGAGGGTGAGCTTATGTAAATGATGATTAGATGAAAATACTCTGTTACTTTTAAATAAAAAAGTGTCATAAAGCAAGTGTGATTCTTCCAAGCAGAACCCTGAAGGGACTAAAGTCTGTTTGCCTGAAATACAGAGCTGTGGGTATTAAGATGCTATTGAATGTTAGAAGCACTGCACTTCAAATGCAGTCAAACACCAATGATTGCTCTTTATAATATTTTTTTTTTAGTTTGATTGGTTGGTTGGTTTGGGCTTATTTTTGGGGGGGAGTGGTGGATGGGTGGGGAGGACAGGAGTTGTTTTGCTTTGTTTTTGTTTGTTTTAATAAGGTTTTGGCAAGGTTCAGTCTCATCTCACTGAACTTGGGTTTCACAGAGCAGCAGGAGGGTGGTTGCTCTCCAACAGAGGACAAGCTGAGAGCCCAGGGTGACCACAGCACAGTGCAGTGTCCTCACTGATGGGCACAGAACTGCAGGATCTTAGCTGGACAGCACTGGTGACAGTGACAGAAGCCATTCACAGTGCCAGGCAATCAAGGTAAGCAGTCACGTCCAGGGTCCATCCAGGGTGGCTAGGCAGGAACAGCTGGTTACAGGGCCAGAGATGAGACTAGAGTACTATAGTACAAGGCTACCTGTGCTATAATTCTGAGGTCCATCCATGAGGCAAAGGCAGAGATAGGACTGGATGCAAAGTTAACTGTAAGGTAAGTCCAGGAAGACAATTCAGTAAATTAGGGCAGAGGATGAAAGACAGACACACAATATGCTTCAGCCAAGGTCTGGAGTCCCAGACCTGAGCTGAAGTGGGATCCTGAACCTGTGAGCAGGGAGTAGTCAGTCCACAGTGAGACTGGTCAGGGCTGTTAAGGCCCATCTATTCACTAAGAGCTCTGACAGGTAAGAAAATTGTTTTAGGGATGTCACTGACAAGGCACCATCACTAATCACTGTAAGGATGTAAGTACCTCCAGAGAAAGTCCACATCTTTGGTGGATTCAGTCAAACTCTGCAGTTTATCACTCTCTGCTGATTCTGTCAGAAACCTGAGATGACTGCAAGTGTAAACTTAGGTGATGTGAATCTGATCTGAAGGTTTCTGGGGGTTTGTGCTCCAAGCAATGCCACCAGCGTTTATTTTGTGGTATCTTCTGGCATAAATGACCTCCCTTTGCTGAGATTTAGTGGACTGGGCTCCAAAACCCAGCAGGTCTTTCTAATTCCTCTGTCCCTCTGAAAAAAAAATTCATATTAACTTCAACATAGTCAACCTGCAGGAGAAGAAGAGATGGCCATTAATGCTATCCTTAAATGACATATAATGTCCTTCTGAAATACTAAAGTAACGAATTTGTCCTTAATTTAGAGGAGGCAAGAAACTGTCATGGAAAATGTAATGAGTACTGTTACTAAGCTCAAAATAAACAGGAGATTTATCCCAAACTATTGTGAAGTCATATCAGAATGCTGAAGAGAAGTGGAAGAGAGTACAGGAGATAAGAAATGCTCTCTCCTAGGCCAAGAAGAGATGCATTAATCTCTTCCTGGAAACACTGTATGCCTCACAAAGCCTTTACTTGCCATACAGCTGTACATTTCATTTGTGAAGAGAATGACTATATACAAATTCCACCCCAAAATACTGAGTCTCCAAGAGACATTTGTCATGTGGGCAGTGTCAGAAAGAATTGACTTGGCATATAAGACTATGAGATGCTGGAATGTATGTACTAATTCAAGCAAATACCTGTAGAAAAAAAGCATAAGAATGAGACAAATATAGAGTTTTGTTTTGTTTTGGTTTGGTTTGGTTTGGTTTGGTTTGGTTTGGTTTGGTTTGGTTTGGGTTTGGGTTGGGTTGGGTTGGATTGGGTTGTTTGTTTTTAATCTGGTATATCAGCTCTGTTAAAAATGTCAGGTTCCGCAAAGAAGAAGAGATTTCCTGAGACTGATGTGTCTATTTGTCTCTTTGTATGTAATAACTCTTCCATTAATTTATGTAGTATTTCTTTTGAACTCCATTAAGGGTTTTGGCATCCACATCTCGTGACAATGACTTGCACAGTGTAATTATTGATTACATGGAAAAGTAATTCCTGATCTCTGTTCAAAAACTGTCAGTTAATTTCATTTGATGAAATAATAATTGCCTCCAATTCTTGTGCTATTCAGTGCTTTCATACCATTCACAATTTTACAAGTCTTCATCATGACAATCTCTCCAGTCTTCTCCAGGCTACAAACTCCTTGTCTGTTCAATTGCTTGTCATAAAGAAGCTTTCCGTATCTCCTATCATCCTTGCCAAAGTACCTTTTCAAGTTTCATGTATTTTGAAGTCAAGGAAGAGGAAGCCTGAATAGACCTTCACAAACAGTTGTAGATGTGGACTCATCATAGGATTATGCACTGATCTAATGTTTTCTCTTGTATTCTTTAATCTTTTTACAATAATTCTTAGCATGTCTGAATGTCAGTGAGCACAGAGCTAACATTTACAAAGAAATATTCACCATGACAGCAAGATCTCTTTCCTGAATGGTAATAGCTAATTCAGGTCTCAGCTTTGTGTATGTATAGTCAATTACTTTTTTACCCACATATCCATTATTTTGGAGTTATCAACACTGAATTTCACCTGTCATTTTATCTTCCAGCTATTCAATATTGTAGATGCCTCAGAGACAATTTACTGCAAGTAAAAACTAAATATTAATACATTCTGAATAATTTGGTATCATTATTAATTTTTATCAGTTTACCACTTACTCCCTTTTCAAGGTCATTTATGAATACATTGAATAGGACAAGGAAAAAAGTATTTCGGGAGCAGCTCATTTTTTTCTGTATCCTTCTTTCTTATCTTTTAACTAGTTATTTATCCATGAGAGGATATAACATCTGAAACAATGACAGCTTAATTTCTTTCAACCTTTCATACAAGTTGTTGTCATTATACCTCACTTCAATGCAATAATCTCTGTAAGTCTACCAGGCTAAATATAAATACTATCTACAAAACAAGAGGTAACATGAGAAAAGAAAGTGAAATTTCACCCTGTAAGAATATTCCTTGAGACAATCATCTCCGTATACTTAGCAACATGTCACGGGAGAGCTCCACAGGAACAGAGAGGACCTTCTTGTTCCACCTCACCCCCTAAATGTACAGATAATATTTCAACCAGAGTAATGGGAGCTGCCCTATGACTTCCTTTCTGAACAATGAAAATTGCTCAAAATATCAGGTTGGTCAAACTATTTTAGGCATAAGCAGTGAATAGAAGACAGCCTCAGAGGGTAAAAGGATGGTAAAGAGGGTATGAAGCTGTTGCTGCACTGTAGATCTTGCTCTAGTCAAGAAGTTACCTCACCATTCTACAGCTATTGTAAGGTGGCGTGAGATCTAGACTGTCCAGGCCATCAAGAAAGAAGAGAAATCAATTATAATAAATGCCCATCATCCACAGAAGAATAAGAGAACATGAAGCTACCCAGGTCTTGGAAGAAATGGATCATGTGCTTCTATTTTTCCTATAGATGCAAGTAGGAAAATGCCCGACCTGCAAGCAAATCCATGGCACAGATATTCTAACAGAAGAACCAAAGGGCCAACCACTAGGAAACAGGTGACAAACTGAGCTGTTGTGAACACATACTAATGAGCAAACCAGGAAGTTATTCAGCCACCTCACCAAAGAGATTTTCATGACTGGTCAACTTAAAGAAACCTAAACCTTTAGTGAAACAATTTGCATCTTCTTTGTTTTCTTCTATCCAGCATTTATACTGTAGCTGCTACAGTTCATTCTGCTCTTCCTGTAACCAGTGGCAGTTTGTAGACTAAAGGGCATGCAAGCTTTCACGTTAGTACTATGTTTGCTAATTTATTCCACGATCACAGATGGCAATCTATTTGTTCAGGAGGATGGCTTCAGCTTTATTCCCAACTAGCCTCCCATATTGTTCTGAGAGCAGAAGTCAGAGTGTAAGATCAAAGAATATTTAAATGTAGTGAATAAAAAATTATAGTTTAGGTGTTTTGCATTATTTATGTCATCCTTTATTCAGTGTGATGCAAGTCCTGGGTCATGAAAAAGTGGGTTTACTTTTTTATCTTCACAGAAAAGTGGGACTAAATTCTTACTTACCCATTGACAACGAAGTAATGCTATTTAGTCCAGCTAATGAGGGGAAAAAGCAACGTGATAATTTGTTACTTGACAATAAAAAAATAAAGGATTTGTTCTTGGCTTTGCTCCTCTGTGTCTGTTTTTTCAGTTTTGATTTAGATTCTTTACATTCCTTCTGTTGTTTGTTCAGAACATGAACGATGTAGACATATGACACTAGATATGGCAAGAGGCAAAAATAAATACCAGGCACTTACATTAATAGTACCAGAAAGAATTTACAAGAAGACAGGATACATGAAAAATACTGTCAACCTGGATAAAAATGTCTATAAATACACATGTACAGATCTGACATTTTATTCCAGTGTATGACTCAGTATAACCCTGCAACAATGAATGCCCTTCCATTTCAAAAGTGATCAAAACATTTAGAGCTGACTTCTGATGTACTTATTCCAGCTTAGTAGAAGTCTACTTTGAAAAGAAATCCATTAAGTCAGAACAACTCAAGGAGCTAGTCACTCTTTGGAATAAATGGAAGCATCATTCCATCAGTTAATTGCACAGAAGCCTCATTCTGATTGTTTTATTCTCTGATGTTTACACCCAATTTCTACCTATTTCAGGACAAAAAAAGTTAGCATACCGATGTGTCCCCACATATCAAATAGAATTTGCTTATTTGAAAAATGTGCAGCCTCTATTGGATATGTCAGGAAGAGACAAATATACCATTCTC
Organism: Pampusana beccarii; assembly: GCA_013399365.1. Lineage (NCBI taxonomy): Eukaryota > Metazoa > Chordata > Aves > Columbiformes > Columbidae > Pampusana > Pampusana beccarii. Next base: position 234,624 of record VWYH01008689.1, read on the forward strand.
AGTTCTAACAAAAGAGTTTCCAGATCTTGCCTAACAACGTTTTTAAAGGTTTGCTTTTATGTGAGGAAAACACCTTAATTGCACACATTTTGCTTAACATTTGGATGTTTTTTTAAGCAACATTTCAAAGAGATTCTAAATGTGATTCAGTACGACAGAGCAGGTGGAGCATAAAATGAGTAATAGCAGAACAGATGAAAGGTCTATCAAAACCAGGATACTTTCTCCAACAACTTCTTACAACAGATGTTTCAGAAGACTAAAAAAATAAATAACTCACTAGCAAAAAGTGTGAAATTAGAGTTGGAGAGGTAGAGAGAGCTCTTTGTGGAGCTGGGATGGGTTCTGTTATATCCTGACCATGATGGATTGGTGACCTTTATGAGATCATCTGAAGTCACAAAATCACAAATTCTGTTCTTCAGATAGCCACTTAGGCCTTTGAAAGACTTCAGAAAAAAAGATAAATATTCTAAGCATTGTCTTACCCATCCACTCTTTGATATGCAGTAGTTTCTTCCATTCCTGAGTCTATTTTGTGCTCCAGGCACTGAGTCAGCAGCACTGATTTCCACAGTTCAATTAGTTAATTCAGACATTTACCAGAAATACAAACAGAAAAAAGATGGAATTATACATGCTTCAAAATAAAACACACATGCACACAAAACAGCTAGGAAATCAATATTTAGAGCACTGATATGCATATTACAAAACTGAAAATACATTTACATATTATTCAATAAATATATTTATAAATGACTGAAGAACAATACTTGTAACCTTCTCGTATTTTAGACTAGACAGGCCTACTTTTCAGCTTATTATTTCAGGATTTTGTTTGGCAACCTGCAATACAGGAATGCAGTATTTGGAATAAGAGATGGCCACCGTACCCTTACAAGGCTCTAATTCACTGAAAGAGCTTGGCGAATTTTGTGCTTATAGAGTCAAACAGTTGAATGGTTTCTGAAATGTTGCAAAACACAGAGACTAAAATATAGCTGAGCTTCTAACAGAAGGCCTTTAATAGATATTCATAATATATTGGAAATATGTATATGATCCTGTAAGTTTTTTCCAAAGGTAAACATCTCCATATCCCACTTTTGCCAGGCAGAAGAGTATACAATAGGGAAGCAATGACACTGATGGCCTCTCCTGCATGACTCTATTAATGAGCTGGAATACAGGCATGTTAAGTCAGCATATGGATGTGTATATACGATGGTTTATTTATTTCCCCAGCATTTTGTCCCTTTGCAGATACTAGGAGAAGGTAAGACAGGACTAGATGTGGTGGAAATTAGACTGACATTATCATAGCCTGGAAAAACCCTGAATGGTATTAAGTTCCAAGCTAATACATTTGCACACTGTAGCAATAAGAGTCCAAATCTACATGTCTGGTGAACTACTGGCTGTAGCTGAGAAATAATCAAAGGCAGAAATTTCTGCAAAATACAGCTACTATCACTGAAAACAATTTTTTTAAATTATTTTCTTTAGGAAACACTCTCCATCTTCAAGCTATTTTTTGAACTTTGTTTTTCTTTTCCTTTTCCACCATCTTTCAACTTAACAGTCCAAATAGGGAAGTCCACATTTAATCCAGACTTTTACTTATATAGCTGAAATGATATCGGGGTCCAAGGCTCCTGTGATATCTCTACCACACTCAAAAAATAAGTTTGTTAAAGTGAAGTTAAAAAGGCTTGAAATACAAGCCTTTAGATCATATCGTATACGTACTCAACCTGGTAGGCAGAAAAGACGCAATGTGGCTAAGAGTCTTGAAGAATCTGCAGTTTTCAAAATGTGAAGAACTGATCTGTCTCAGCCCTCCCTGAAGTTATAAAAACTGACTATGCTTCAGAAAATCCCATTGTATTTTAGATCTGAGAGAAAGTAAGTAAAGGTACTAACATTCTTATTTTGTACAAGCACTTATCATTCTGACTTACTGATCAGTTTGTTTCCCCACTTTAAGGATGTTGCTTTTCCTGATGGAGCATTGAAAGAAATAATCAGCAAGAAAGGAAATATAATTCCTATCCTACAGCTCTTGAAGGATGGCAAAAATCGATTCTGTTTGTAACATTTCAATATGATTTTTAACATGAATAAAAGGTGTAGGCCTGTTGGGAATAGTTTTCTCAGAACACTTCTGCAAACACCCAGACTTTCGTAATGTCTTTTAAAATAACCTGCAAACAGTCAAAAATGTTTGGCTTGTTCTCAAAATTGAAGGGAACCGTGATTCTGTATTTTCATCCATCTTTCTGCTAATGGTTTGGTTTTTTTTTTTTCTGATACTATTTTCTACCTACTGTCTTCATTTTGTAAGGGTGTTGTTGTCTGTTTCTGAAATGAAATATGCTTAATATCAACAGATTCTGTGAAAACCAGCAGTGTTTCTTCCTCTACTAGATTAGGATTACAGAGGAATAATCCATTGCTACAAATAAAAAAAAAAAAATAAAAAGAGTGGTCACTGTTTTATTGATAGCTCTATTATGCACAGATAGTAGAAGGACTAAATATAGATGTGAGAAGCTTAGAGAAATGCTATCGGCATGAAAACGTATTAAATACATATCCCACTTTTAAAATATTTTTATGCATAGCAAATTAATGATGTTTACACTTCATATTTCATATAAAATGGGCATTAATTACTCATGCATGCTTTAGTGATTTGCAGTTCACATGGCAATACTTATAAATAATCACCAGAAAATGCTTGAGGATATTCATTCATTTGACAGAATGAATCAAAAAATCTGCTCTCAGCTGATAAGTTAGGCAAGAAGCACATCTGGGGGGAAAAAAAAAAAAAAAAAAATCAAAGGCTGAAAAGAAGGAAGAAATAGCAGTAAAAATGATTCATGAGTTGGAGAACTGCTCCATACAGTGAAAAAGTTAGAGAACTCATTCTTTTTAGCTGAGCAAAGATAAGAGTAATGTAATGATTACAGCAATTAGGGTATCTCTGAAGACATGAAATAGTGAATACTGAAGGGCTCTTTAAATTGGTAAAAAAAAAAAAAAATAAAAAATTACCCAAGAGTTAGATATTGGAGTTGTATGCACAGAAAACATATTAGGCCAGCTTTTTTAACAATAAGAGTGGTTAACAACTGAAAGAAATGAAAGTAGTGGATTTATTTTCTCTTGATGACATCAAATCACGAAAAAGTGACTTTCAGGAGGGTATGCTTTAGCGAAAACCAGCTAGGAAAAAGCTACTTACAGGACATGTGGTATATTAGGATCAGCTTGGATAATTTCATGGTCAATTCTGATCTTAACCTTTAAACATCTTCTAAATAAATCTCTTGATCAGTTCTGTGGCTATCTTGAATGTGATGGGTGATTCACCAGAATAGTCTACTCTGCAGAAAGTTATTAGTATTTTAAAGTCTTTCTATTTTAGTATTGTCTTCCATGACTACAGCTTTTGCATCTCAGGGCCTCCCTACTTTTCAAGGTATTACATTTCTACCATGTCAAATAAAATGTGGGTTTTTTTCACCACAAACAGTTATATGTAAATGAATATTCAACTGAATATTTCCAATTAGGTATGCTATCACATTTATAATCAGGATTAGATTTACTATGCCAAATTTGTCACCTGTATCAAGATTATAACATGGACATAAATTTGCAATGCAAATTAAGTAGTTTTTGAAAGACTAAGTAATTTATTCTTGATACCTAATTATGAAGACAGGTGAATTAGATAATCTGAAAGAATTGAGTGAGACGTTCATCTCACTTAAATTTAACCATCTAGAAACTAGGCATTTTGCACACTCTTATTGTGTTCTTTCTGTAGCTAGTGCAAACAGGCAATTCCAGAGGGTAGTTCATTCCTGTGCGTAAATACCCTTCCACTCTTCTTCCCCATTGAAGTACATAGAGGCAAGGGTTTCCTGAGATGTGGCAAAGCTTCTCTCCCATTAGCACTGGGTAACAGACAGTCCACTGGTGGTGCAACATGTCACCTATCTGGATCAAAGATGTGTCCTCCCTTCTTTAAGCAACTTTATTTTGTAAAGGGTAGAGTTTGTCCACTCATGCAGTTCTGTACACTGTCAAACAGAGCAGGAGGCAGGACTGAATGTTCATCTCTTGAACCATTACTGTTCAAAGGGGTGAGCTGAGGGCTCAGCACTCAGCATAAGATGTGCTTTTTCCTCCTTTGCTGAAAAAAGATCATCTTTCCAGGTAATCCACAGAATAGCCTAGTGACTGATAGAATTCATGTGAGGATAGTGGGGGTAACTGCAGCAAAGAGTGCTGTACTTGCTTTGAAGGCTTACTTGATGTGATCTCAGGTAACAAACAGGTCAGCCACTATGAGCACATCGTCAGAATTCAGCTGGATGCCCAGGAGTGCTTTTGGTCACAGTACAAGAGTGAAAATACAGTTTAACAGACAAGTCTGTATTTTTTGCAGGGATAATCTACATAGATTTGAAGGATCATATGGACAGACAGGATTTACTCCAGCTATTACAAGCCTGTAACTCCCATGTTGACTAACATAAGACAGCAGTCGAAACTGAGGTTGCTAAATCATTTATCACCCTGACCTGTCCATGCTCATCCTCTCCAAGCTCCTAAACTGCTGCAGTTTACAATTTAGTCCAATGAAGTAAATAGGAACCACCTGAAGCTCCTTCTTATGTGCCAACCTAGGGTACAGTGGACATTGAGAAATGCCTGCATGCTAACCCATCCATGTTTCTGGGGGAGCAGAATCAGGGAACAGTGCAAGCAATAGCCATTTCACTCATGCACATCTAACAATGCAGTGCAGTACGAGTCAATACAGTGAGGGATACTTCTATCCCATCTTAGACGTAAAAAAATTGGATTTTTAGGTCTGAGCAGTTCTTATTATCAGAAAGAAATAGGCATTTTCAACAAGTGATTGAAATCACCCTTTGTTGCCAAGGTCACCAATGGAGGCATTTATAGAGCAATTCATAGCACCCAGTTAAATGAAATTCCCTCTCTCCCAGCTCCACCAGGGGTTCCTTTGTATATAAGATTATCTCATATAAGAGGAGCAGGAGGAAAGAGATCTATACTGTCCTCACAAGCATTTTTTTTCCAGGAATACTTAGTAAGAATGTTCAGAAACTTCCATCCATTTTCTTCAGAAGTGTACGTGTAATAGTAATGATTAGTATGCAGGTATGAAAGGAATATCGTTATGTAACTAATTTATTTTATTTTATTTTGTTAAAAATTCCATATAAAACTTTAAAAATTACCTTTCAATGTCTTTGAGAGCAGTTCATTTTTGTTCCAGGTCCTTCCCAGGTGGGTCCTATGTTTAATAGAATGTGCTTAAAAAGAAACTTTCCTTAAGTAGAGCAACGTTGCATTTTGCAAAACATTGAAGTACAAAAATTAAAAAGTAGTTTTATTCATTAAAGTTATATTTAATTTTTAAGTGTTTTTCATCAAAATAATCTCTGGTGTTTGAACTGATACATCTTTGGAAAACTTCAGTATTATTTTCAGGTTGCTTTGGTCTTCCTTCCCAAGGGAAATTTTTGATATTACAACAATTAATCCTTTTTTTGGTTTTATTTTTTTCATTTTGTTTGATGAACTAGTGAAATCACTTACAAGTCTTGGACCTTGAGTATTAATAATGAGTACAGTATGTCCTTGACTTATCCTTCTGTGAGCTGAGTCATATTAGTTACATTCAGTTGCATTTAAATTGATTTGCCACTTATTCCTTTTATTGATATTTGTACTATGTTGTGAAATAACTTCAGCTGCTTCTCATTTTCTTGTTTTATCATTTGAAGCGCCTAGTTTTCTTAAGAAAGCTGTATATTTGTTCTGCTTGCCACACTTAAAAAAAAAATGCTGTTTTTAAAAGAAAGTGCCACTATTTTAGAAATAACCTTGATGGAGAAAGAGCATATAAAAGTAATTAATTAATGGGAAAGCCATTACTGAAACTAAAATGAGGACGTTTTGAGTGTTTCATTGTGGGTGACTACAGCTTCGAGTGTAGGTTATTAAAGACCCAATTTCAATAACAACCGTCAGCAGTTCAATAACATGTGAAATGAGTAACACTATTTCATTTTTGTCTTTCATCATGAAGGATGTCAATAACTGAAATAGCTCCTTAGGTTTATCTGAGATAAAACTTTGCAACTGCTATATATATCACAACAGTAATATAGGATGAAAAAAACCCTAAATTGTCTTACTGTGGGAAACTATGGTGGGTCCGTGGATTCCCTGACGGAGGGCATGGGAACAGAAATTAGCCTTGAAGATATTAAGGCCTACCCGTGAGAAAGATAGGAGTAAAGGAGTATCTGGAGATATTAAGGTGTAACCGTGAGAGAGAAGGGAGTAGAAGAGTAACATTGATGATAGCAAAATTAGCCAATGAGATATTACTGCTGTAACTTGTAACCAATAGTGAAGAGACACATGAATTGGTAAAACTGTATAAAAATGCATTTGTGGCAATAAATGACATCTACTATTTGCATCTTGGAAGAACTTGGTCTATGTCATTTGTCCGTCTCAACCACGACATCTTACATAATGAAAAAGCACTTGAGCAGGATGTTAATAATTTTCCTAATTAGATTTGATTAGTATAACCTGCTGAATCGTCTTTAATGATCACAAGTGCTCATGACCCTAATTCTATTTACATCTCACTGTCAAGATTAATGAAGGAGTCTAAGTGGGTTTGTTGAAATCTAGAGGAATTTTACTCAATTTTCTATATTCTCACAGTTATTACTCACCTTAGAAGATCTTAAATTAGAAATATTTAACTACTTACCTTCCAGAAGACAGAGTCAGATTCACCAACACATTTCAGCACTGTTCCAGAGGTGGCAGACAAAACCATAATTTAACAGGACATTAATTAAGGGCCATTGTGTTAGAATCACAGAATGGTTGGGGTTGGAAGGGACCTCTGGAGATGATCTAGTCCAACCTTCCTGCCAAAGCAGGCTCACCTAGAGCAGATGGCACAGGAATGCACCCAAAATTAGGAGATATGTATCATACCTCACAGATTTTACATGTGACATCCAAACAAGTAATTTGTCTGCTCTTCAGACCACCATCTATAAGGCAAGATTGATAGGGTTTTGTTAGTTTACAAGAACACTGGGAATTATTGGTACATTCTGGTAAGGTGGAATGCTTTAGATGAGACACAGCATCTCACAAATCAAGTTAGATAGCTCATGGGCTTCAGCTAGCTCATGACTGGGCAGCACAGAGTGTTGGAAGAGCATATATTTATATGTAAGTATATAGACGTTTAAGTAGACAGACACCCTTAGCCTGTTGCAAATGTTCTCAAAGTCACTCACAGCCAACCAATGCTTTGGTTGTGCAGTTTCTCTGAAAGGGATCTAGAAGGCAAAGAAAACAGAAATATCATGAGAAGTCACCATCTTCCAGCAAGTGACACAAATTTCCTTAAGTATAGGTATAGCAGCTGCAAGCAGTCATGGTAAAATGGTTTAAGTTATGCATTGCCGTCTCTGACCTTGCTCCTTCAGTTTCAGAAGCAGTGGCTCTGTAATCACTCTGGACTAAAAATAAAGGTATGTGCATAATAGAATTCATTCATCTCATGAAGTTCCCTAACCATTCTCCTCTGACAGCCACCACTGTTTTGATCATGTGACAATATGAACGTTTAACAAATGGTGGTCCTGGTTGCTTGTAGTGGTCTCCAGTAGAGAAAAACCACCCATTCAACCAGATCTAAAACAGATATCATGATTCCCTCTGACTCTTGTCTCTTTTCGGAAGAGCACAACAGCTGTGAAAGGAGGTATTTCAAGAACTGTTATTTCTACCTCAACATCTTGAGATTTTAAAGGAAAGGGCTCTATTCTTCAAGGATGTCAGTGTGCAGCTCCCCAGAACATAAAAGCCAGGTCTTCTAAGAATAAAAATAGCTATATTAAATGACATTTTAAAACCTTTGTTATGGGCTAAATTCACATGATATTTGCAATTTTTCACATGATATCTGGGAACACGGTGTAACAAATTCATCATTACACTATATTACCAATTATTTTTTGTAATTTCAGAGAAGCATGTTTTAATTTATTATTTCAGAATCATAAAATGGAAGGAAGAACATTATGACAACTATCCAGGGCCATGTATGACATGGCTGCATCAGGCTTTTTGGTCAAGTAATCCTCTGAAAAAAATTACCACCCCATAAAAGTGAAAGATAAGCCGGAGGAGAATTGAAATAAAGAAACAAAAAATTGCTGCAGTGGACAAATAGAATTTGCACAATAGTACACTAGAATAACAAAAACAATACTTAAAAGCAGCAGGAACCAAATTATACCATCTGTTCAAAAAAACAGAGCCTTGTCAAAGTACCTTTAGAGTTGTACATGAACACTGTCTCAAGTGTCTTTTGCAGTATGTCTATCACTGCCTAGAAATGCTTCAGAAGAATAGGTCACTGAGACCTATAATCTCCAGTCAAAGACAATTATTATAAACGTGTCTGAAAACATAGCTGAGCTTTCAAAATCTCACCACACACGTTCTACTGTATTGCAGAAGTCTCACTCCGATGTCATGACCTATTAAGCTTTAGACAAGGAAGTTCAAATAAATTTAAGGTATCTGACTATTTTGCAAATGACATTTAAGGAACACAGTAACACCAAAATAAATTCTATTGTTTCTTTGTCAGGGTTTTTGCAAGGAATAATTTCTTCCAAGACTCAAACCAATAGTTGGATTATCTACATATCAATAACTAATCTGAGTACAGTTTAGAGATTAAAAGTAGCCTTAAATTTGAGTATACATGCTCTCTAAATAAAAATACACAGAGTACAGATATGGTAGAGAATTTTTGTACCAGGTCCCATGAGAAAAAGACCAGTGAAAGAAACCCAAATGAAACCAAACCAAACTGTCCTAAATATTTTATTTTTCTTTGAACAAGGTCTATGACTAAAGCAGCTGACTCAGTCAGAAATGCAACTACTTTATTCTTGACCTGAATCACAAGGTCAAATTCCTCAAAGTATGTTTGGCAAGTAGTATATAGGGAGAAAATTATTTTTTTATATATATATATATGGAGACACTAGAGCTATCAATGCAGCTATATTAACATCTTGTAATCACAGCATCCTACATCTGCTTGAATGTTTGGCTTCATCCTTTGAATTACTAAACATCTTAAACTTCAAAAATAAACAGGTGTAACAATGTAGCACTGTATTGTCATGACTACTAACAGTCCGTAAGGTTTATACTGAATTTGCAGTCTCAGAACTGAGGCTTGTCAGGCTTATTCTGCCTGAAGTTACCCTGACCTGCCTAGAACTATGTTTTACTTAGTTTAGCTGTGACAGTGTTTTTTCTAAGTGAGGGTATGGTGATAGATAATTTGTTTTAATTGTGTTTATCTTTGTATAGTACAAACATAGTTTTATATATACAGTAGTTACAAGCAGTTATTCTATACAGAATGAGATATTTATGACTATGCTATAGTGACATAGTTTAGAGAAACAAGAGTCTGGTTCAATTACCGAGGTCTTAAGAAGTGGGGATACAGGATGTAGAGCAGAGAAGTGCAAATGTGGGATGATGAAGGATGTGGCACAGGCTGACACTGGAGACCCCACAGCTACACAAAATTCACTCACAGTCATTTATAGTAGTGCAGACCTGGAGCTGGACAAACCTGTGCTTAACAAAGAGGACAATAGTAGCTGGGATACTTAAACGACACCATGTACAGTACATTTGGGTATAATACGGTGCTGCAGACTAATGAAAAGAGTAAAGTATGTTAGAAAACACATGAAAAGGATCCCAGCTGCGTCCTACAGTGACAAAGAAGAAACCACTAAGACAGCACCACATTTCTCCCAGTGAAGGATTGAAGGTGCTGACAATTCCCGTTATGAGCAGAATGAAACCATTAACCTTAGGACCCTGAAGAGCAGGGGGACGGTAAGAATGCCACCAGGAAAAAGACTAGACACTAAAGAATGCATATATAACTATATTAACTATATTACTGAAAACTTTGCTGTATGGAGTTATTAATTGTCTTCCTATAATAATCACTTTTGAACTAAAAATCGTTCTTGGACTCCTAAGGTTTCAGTTCTACAAACAATAAACTTTTTAGCTTTAACTATAAGATACATTTTTTCTTTGCCCATAAGCAGGATTTTGAGAGTAACATAAGATAGCTTACAGTATGTAGACATTGTTAAGAGATCAATGTTTTAAGTGTTGGGTATCATTTCCTATGCTTTATTACGGAAATCAGGTATACTTTGTAAGTGTAAACTTGGGAGGAGAGGGGAGAAACATTAACTACTACTGTTGTAATGTAAATTCTGAATTGCCTAAAGAGGTCCAGAGATTTCATTCTCTATTTTATGCAGGTAACTTCTATAGTGAATTATCATGTTTTTGAAATATGTTTATTTCCCCTCCATCTGAAACTCAGACTGATCCTTTTCACTGTGGAAACTTCTTTTGTAAAGAAACAATCTGCAAGAATAGCTGATCCCCTAATAGAGTTTTTAAGGGTTTTCAATTGTATAAGTGATTGGGATTTAGAGAAAAACTTCCCTTGATGGTACATAAATTGTGATGTTCACCTATACTCACACCATTAAAGCCACTGAGATTTACATCCTTCATTTCAATGTGACACCCATACACATAACTTGTGAGTGCTGCATGCCACCACAACCCAAAAAATTCTAATCACTTCTTTGTGTCTAAATTGGGTAGTTACAGCTCTGAAATCATCCACTACTCAGTGTCCACAACATAGATTGCTTGATAAAGAGAGAGCCAATGACACATAACAATTTTTCTAAATATAAGGACACTTTTAACTCAGATGACCTCTGATATTTATGGAAAGAACTTTTTAGTTTATTTTCATACTGATTTAAAACAATTTTACATAAGTTTCAAAGTCATGTTAACCACGATTTGTAAAGTATCGCTGGATAGGTAAGCTAATAGCTAGAATTCAGGTCATATGTCTCCTCAGAAAGGCATTAGTGCAATTCTATTGTTGCTCAATGATAAGATGCTAGCATTAAATTTTCAGTTTCAGTACTTTCTTTAAATTAGAATCATAGAACAGCATAAGTTGGAGGGGACCTCCAAAGAGACTCTAGTCCAATCTTTCATTGGAATGGGAACCTAGATGAGGTCGTGTAATTTCATCTTGAAAACCTCCAGTGTGGAGGGCTCTACCACATCCCTGGGGAAGTTGCTCCAGTCAATGATTGTTATAACCTTAAAAAATTGATTTATGTTATCAAGATCAAACCTCTCTAAGTGCCATCACCCCTTATCTTCTCCATGCAGGTCCTTGTGAAGAAAGAGTCTCTGAGCTCTTTGTATCCACCTCCTTACTATCAGAATACTGTGATGAGGCCCCACTGAAACTTCTCTTCTCCAGGAAGAAGAGACCTAGCTTGTTCAGTTGTTCCTTCCTATACCAGATGAAACAACATCACGGCCTAAAAAAAATAAATGATGATGTACTTGCCTCCAGAAACAAAGATAGTATAAGAAATATATGTGAAGTCTAGCAATGATTCAATAACATCAAGACTATAAACATGAGAATGACTTATTATAAATGATTTTTAATTATTTGAAATTCCAATAAAATATCTAAGGTATCCAATGATTTTCCTTGTTATTTTGACTGATTTCTTCCAAAAGTGTTCCTTGTTAGATGATTTTCCATTATGCTAGGTCTCCCAGATTTCAAGTATTTTTTTTTCCCTCAAGAAATTTGCAATGCCATGATACTTAACCTCTGGCTGCAAAGGTGTATTGGAACCATAGAAACATATCTCTTTGAACCTTTGCTTGGTTTTCCTATAAAAAACATCACAAATCCATTTCTTCTTCTACTCTTTTACAATAACTACACGCAATTTCACATAATTTTTGCCTGTAATTTGTTTATGGAAACTGTATCTATTGTGCTACAACATCTGTTTTTCAGTCAGGTCCTGATAATATCCGTTTTTCCAGTTGAGTTGATTCAAGCACTAATGAGGTCAAATTCATTCAGTGGTCACCTGCATTAATCCAATCCCAAATTCAAGCTTTTTACCATGCCTACCAATCAGAAAAAGAAAGCCTAATTTACTTTTGGCTATCTCTCATAAGAAAATACCAGGCCAGTATGCATGCATCACTGAAAAGTGAAATATATTTAGTTTAAAAAATGTATTTATTCCTCCTCAAAATGTGTTTTGCTGATCAAAACACATGAACCTCATAAAAATTTATAGGCTTACAAGGAAAAGTAACTCCAAGATGTTGCTATGCTCTTGCACATAAACAAACTGCTGGCAGCTAATCTCTCTGATTATGCAAAGATGGAATTATAGCGTAAATTACTGATGGACTCGTGGGCTTGGATTCCCCACTTCAAAAAGACTGAATTCTTTTATGTTCTGTGACAAATGACCTACCTAGCTGTTCGGCCATGCAGTGGAACAACCACAGAAACTGATAGGACGGTTGATATTCGTGAAACTTGGTCATAAAAAAACCTCATCCACCATGAGTGTTAGCAGATTGTCTCAATATAATTAATGATATTTCCTTTGTCTCAGCTTGATACTTTGTTTTCATTCATCACAGCCTTATAATATGAGAGGAAGAAAAATTGGATTATACTTTGGTGGAGAGCCTGCCAAATTATCATAGAACACGTGCATAAAAAAAAAAAGTTGAAAGATGTAATTACAGGTACAGTCAGTGAAATGAAATGTTCTTCATCAGCCTCATAAACTCACATATTTTTAAATTATGCAAAGTTATGTAAGAGCCACATTAAAAATATTCCTAGGAACTGAAGAAACGAATGTAGGGGGCCAGATTTTCCAGGTCTCGTATGTCTCACAGATGTCCATGGGGCATTAAATAAGGTTTTGTTTCCATCCAATATGTAAAAGAAATAAGCAACCACTCACAAGCACCTAGGTACCACTTCTTCTAATGGCACAGTAGTTTTGTTAGATGTCATATCAAAATCCATATCAAGAGGTATCAAAACTGCAATTAATAACATAGATATTTATTATTTTTTATTATTATTATTATTTTTCAGAGCTGTATTTGCATCCAGACTGCCTTTCTTATGATATAGCGTTTTTGTACAGAACCTTTTTGAGCAAAAAAATTAACTCTGCACCCAAGCCGACTTCAGCTCAGCTGTCAGTCACCCTTATTCCCGTGTTGTTGGCAGAAGGTATGGATCACCAGCTTTCAGCATTCCTCTTGAGCAATTGGTTTATTCGTATTAGCATTGAAGGCTGTTGTCAAAGAGAGGACAGTAATTATGTGGGCCTGCAAATATGGGATTGCCATTGCTTTAACAAGCCACAGATTGTACTAACTCTGTCAGGCTTCATGAAAGAGTTTTTTCAGGTTTGTTTTGTCTGAGCTTATTTTGGCCTTTTCTGGCACTTTATTTTAGCTGTAACAGCCATTGTCTAGTTTAATATTATATATTATATATTTCCTGTGCAATCTATTCTAGGTGTACCTGTTTTAGCAGGTGGGGTGGACTAGATGATTTCCAGAAGTCCCTTTCAACCATAATAATTCTGTGATTTTGTGATTACCTATTTTGTTTTAGTTCTGCTTATCTTTGAACAATTTTGTGTAGTAGGTGCAATGCTTAGTGTTATAAAAACTTTGATTAATTTCTGTTAAGTAACAATTATTGATAAAAAGTATTCTATGCAGAATCTATTACCCTAAAATAATGATGTAGAAGAGTAAAAGCACAGTATGATAGCATGTGTCTTGGAAGCATGAACACAGGGTAATGCTGAAAGCCTTGGGGCTAAGAACAGGTAAGCTATTGTCAGTTAATGATCGCCAAAGCAGTGCAACCTTGTGAGCTGAATAGAATTTGTTTCAGGGGCTAATAAAGAGGGCAAAGAAGAGATACTCAGGTGATGTCATAAACCACACCATGTAAGTGTGGAAGTAACCTGAAAATACAGAGCAATGAAGAAAGAATAAGGTGTTCTCAATGTGTCAGAATAGCCGCCAGCAGTGGGGAAGAAGCTCTCACTACCAACGTCTAGATTCCCATACCAGGTTCTATACGCTGGTGAAGGAGTTGGAATGCTTGCAACTCACTATAACACCCTCAGACAACCACTGGTTATGTAAGCAAAACCACTTAGAACAGGTGTTATATAAAAGGTTTTTTATAATCATGTTACTGGTATTAATAGTGATTTTTTTTCTGGATTAATTGGACAATTTAGACTAAAACTCTTAGTATAATTTTACCAACACTACTAATAATAACTATTGCACTTCGACTAGATTTATGTTTTAGTTGGAGTAAGAATAATTTCTTGCCTTCACATAAAAGATATACTACTTTGGCCTGTGAAAACTGCTAGTTGTAACATAAATCTGCTTTTCGATTGTCACAAAGGAAATTCATGCTCTCATTGTAGAATTTCACAAGCTAAGAAAAGACACTTTCTGCTCTTTCAAACTACAAGATTTCAGCATCTGTTCAGCCAAAAGTAGTATCAAAGCTTTAAAGAAAAAACTTTTGACAGATATCATTAAAATGTTGAGCAAAGCAACTATATAGGGGTCATTCCAACCCATATAGTTATTTTTAATGGTTATTCTAGCCCTTCAATATAGTTATTTTTTAAAGTTTAAGGGCCATGATCCTCTGAAAATGAAGCTCGTATAACAGTAGCGAAGCCATGTAAATTCTCACAATGTACTATATCTCCAAAATACATTTTTGGAGTACGAGCTTGACTCAGTTTATAACTCTTTCTTTGAGCCAGCAGGACTCATTAAATTCTTTAGGAAAGGCTGGAATGTTCTTGAGATGATAGTTGGAAATGATCAGACAAAAAAATTTATATAATGTTAAACTTATTTTGCTTCTATGTTATGAAACGGATTCCCAAATGGAAAATACCCAGATTATTTTCTGTCTGAAGAAATAGAAATGTCATAAATAAACTGCTGGAAGCAAATTTGTTGGCTCTGTGGAGCAGACTTTAATTTTCTCCATCTCTTTTATAATAATTAATTGCATTTCAATATAAATATATAGACCTTTTTGTGGATAGTGAGGTCATATACCTTTGTTTCCTTCATTTGAGTAATTGCTTCAGTGGCATGTCTTTGACTATAAAATATTATGAACATTGTCCCATGCATTATTCGTAAGTAAAATGGCTTAATATCATAATACAAAAAAAAAAGAAAAAAAAAAAAACCAAAACAAAAAAAAAAAATAACCACCACCAACAAAAAAAAAACAGAACAATGAGATATGGAAGAGCTAGGTGGTATGTTCAAATGCGTTACACAGCCAGAAGTTGAATAGTGATCTCTTAAGTCAACGTCTTATCCAGAACCAAATTCAATCATATTTCACTCTCAGAAAATCAGATTCTAATACAACAAATTCCTGTTATGTAAAGTGATATTTCTTTGCATATGTATGCGTATTTGTTTTTTATCTATTCAGGTATTCATTCAAAAACACTTTATCACACAGTATCACAGTATCACAGTATGCTAGGGATTGGAAGGGACCTCAAAAGATCATCTAGTCCAATCCCCCTGCCAGAGCAGGAACACCAAGATGAGGTTACACAGGAAGGCATCCAGGCGAGTTTTGAATGTCTCCAGAGAAGGAGACTCCACAACCTCCCTGGGCAGCCTGTTCCAGTGTTCTGTCACCCTCACTGAGAAGAAGTTTCTTCTCAAATTTAAGTGGAACCTCTTGTGTTCCAGCTTGANCAGAACTGGACACAATATTCCAGATGTGGTCTCACCAGGGCAGAGTAGAGGGGAAGGAGAACCTCTCTCGACCTACCAACCACCCCCTTCTAATACACCCCAGGATGCCATTGGCCTTCCTGGCCACAAGGGCACAGTGCTGGCTCATGGTCACCCTGCTGTCCACCAGGACTCCCAGGTCCCTTTCCCCTACACTGCTCTCTAACAGGTCACTCCCCAGGAAGAGCCGACATCGAAGGATCAAAAAGAAAAGGATCAAAGGATCAAAACCAAAAGGATCCCAGAAAGTAAATGACTTGCTAGTTTCAGTAAACCTAGAGAAGAGGTAAATATATATAACAGAAATTCAAATCTTAAGTGAAAACTCAGATAATTTCATGATCAAACTTCACATAATATTACAACAAAATGTGGAAATGAATTGCATATGATTCAAAAGTACGCTATAGTCAATTATATCAAATCCATAATTAACCTTCTCTGCCAGTTGTTTTCTGTTAGTTTGGGGTTTTGTTTGATTTGGTTTTTTTTCAGCTAGTCTTGATATCTCAGCAGGTACCAACAGGTGTGCGCAGGGTTCTGTCAAAAGTTGTCTGAGGACAACATTTTTGAAAAGGTATAAGGGAATCAGAAATCAGATTGTGTGTAGGCGACTACATTGCACAACTTTTATTCTTATTCCCTCTGAAAAATATCAACCCAAATCATCATTTCATAATTAAACTGAGGTAAATTCTATATGTTTTCAGTCTGTCATGTTAATATGTCACTCAGTTACTGTAAATATTAGCCACAATTCACTGATAATAAGCAAGAGTAGCTCTATCAATGCTTACCCAGTAAGTCTGTCAACAAAGCCCCAGAATTCTGATACTTACTCTTCAATGAGAAACAAGAAAATATAAACTGCATACAGTCCATTAAGTAAAAATTTTATTAAAAAAAATATTAATAATTCATAGTATGACATTATTTCAGAATTTGAAATGTCTGCTGCTCATTAATTCAGAGCAAGAGGGTAGGCAGAAATAAGTACTCTAATAAGGTGATGTATTACCACCACTAGAATCCACCTGGGGAGTCATATGCAAGATGTAATGATGATGGCAAGTTGAGTGGTAACAGTGGGTTTAGCTGTGAAATGTATATTAGAATAAATTGAATTGATTATTTAATATCACACAAATTATATTAGTTATCAACCTCAGGTAATTCATTTGTGCAGATATGCCAAAATTAAACCTAAAATTCAGCTGCCTACTTGACATTTTGACTCTCTCAAACATAAGCTATGTTCTAAACAGACATGAAAATAATTAATGGTGAAGAAAAGGCTGCAAATGCAAATACTTTATCTGAAATCAATTAGACTCTTTTAAAGGAATATTTTCTTCCCTTAGGAATTCGTTACTTGGGAAAGGACATAAAGCCAAGTCCAACATTTATTTAGTCAGACAAGAAATAACATTAATAAAACAAAATGTGGGAAAGGGGACAGGCTCTAGAGGCAACTCTAACCATCAGGAAGATTAGGGATGAAGTTACTCAGGGTCTTCATCAGCTTTTCACAATAACAGTAAGGCTCATTCTTCAGTTTCTTCTGGATTCATCATGGCTTCTAGATTCAGAGAACAGGATTCAGAAAAATCCATTATTTCCATCCTTTCAAGGGAGACACAAGAATAACTGTTTTGGTGCATGATTCTCTGTCTGTATTGTGTAATTGCAAATTATTTTATCCAACTCTGGAAGCCATATCTGCAAAAGTTTATTTTGTCACAAGCTTACTTAGTGCTAGTCCTGTTGTCTAACATCTGCAGCAAGAGAGTTCGTGTAGTCAGCAATACATCCTGTTTCATTCAGTTTAGCACCTGTTTCCAGAAGAATACTAAAATGCTTCTGCATGGAAGATGGGGAGAGTATAGTTTGTAAAAGTCTGTACGGAAAAGGACTACATTATATAGACATATAGATAACTTTCCTAGAGAAGCCTGTTCCATCTTCATGCCAAAAAAAACACAAAAAACACCAAAACCAAAACCAAACAAACCAAAACCTGACTGATTTTAAATAGGAACTTCTCTGTGTTTGGATAATGTGTTTGTCCATGGTTACTAATTTTGTTTATGGGACTTGAGATATGAGGTGGCAGTGCAGAAGGATGAATTTCTGCTCACAACAGATGGGATCACTTGTGTCTTCTAATCCTGTGGAAGCCCTAGGAATGTATATATAAACTGTATAAGAATTATTTTTAGTTGGAAAGCAACAACAATAATTTAAATAAAAGTTTATATAATAGTTAACTTTTTTCTTGAGTCTACCTGTCATCCTAATCCCATACACTCCCTCAAGCTAACAGTGAGATCGATGTAATTTTTGCCTGAATAAGGAACATAAAGTTTGGAGAGGTTATAGTATTCATAAGTAAGAGAACAGTTATTTTGTGCAGAACTGTGAATCATGCAACAGATTTGCTGAATAGAACACACATTGCCTGAAGCTGAAGAGCTGATTATTTCCAATTGTAAATCAGATAATATTTAGCTGGGAATAACTTCGGATTTTAGAGATCAAAAAGTCATTAGGGGTTAAAGATAGGGTTTAAAATATGATAAATTAAGTATCCAAGATAAGCAGGGACTGAATTTCTGTTCCTGCTCCAATGATATGGCTGACTGGAAGAATTTAGCTTTTACACATTCTGAGCCTGGCCTGGAAACATGTTATATATTTGCTGCCCTCTTGTATTGAACAGAAGGAGAGAAAAAAATATGCTGTTAAGCCTCAAATCACATGCATATGTAAATGGAAAAAACAGTCAAATACTTTTGTTCCAGCTTGTGTAGGTTAAACAGCAATAGATTTGCAAGGGATTTGGAGAGTTCCACTTAGTATAAGCACAAGAACTTGTCTCTAATATCTTTATTTTGTTTGTTAAATCCACTCAGCATCCCTTGGAACAGAACAGACTGTCAATACACAGCAACCACACAGTGATATAAGCAGTTTAAATTTTTTAAAAGCTGGCTACCTGTCTACAAATGAACTACTGCCTATTACCTAGATACTGACATTAATGTTCCTTTCTACTTTCCTGTTGTTGAACTTTGCATCCTCAAGGCTACCTGTGCTTTGGTCCCTGTTGCTATCACCATCCACAGAGGGTAAAAAAGTCTTTAATGGAAAGAGATAAATAAGAAAGAGAAAATTTGCTGCTCTAAATGGGATGTTCCTATTCTCACTCCATCAGAGGCATTTGATCACTTCTCAAGGCATATCAGACTATTTTGGCAAGAAAGATACTTCAAAATTATTATTGAGATCTAGACATCAGTCTTTCACATGCCCATAATATCTTCCTGACTGTTTTCCCACTTTTGTGTTTATGCTACAGGACTATGTTGACTGAAAGCTTTGCAGCTGAACATGGCACTAGGCAGCATAGTATCAGCCGTGTACTTTCAGAATCATATCTCAGAACTGTGAAATAGCTACCTTTCTCTTGAATCAACCATCTACTTTCTAACACGTCTTCTATTTTTAAGACTTTCTCTTTTAAATTCCAAAGTTCACACCTGCTCATGCCACTTCCTGAAATGTTGCATTGCTGTATTTATCATGCATAAAACCAAAATAGGCTACCATCCTCTGTTTGTTATTCTAGCTACTAAAGCAAATGTCTTCTTTTAAAAGCATAGAATAACAGGATAACATCATACCTGTGGCTGTAGTGTTGAACCTTTCAATAGGTTTCTCGAAGAGTAAGTCTAGAAAGTCCACAGAAAAATCTGTCTGCAGATGTGTGCTTAAGCTGCTGTGGACCATAACTCAAACAGATCATGCAGAGCTGATCCATCTGCATCTCATGCCATATGCCAGTTTCTCTACTTAGTGTGTGTTAGGGACTTGATCTATTAGAGATTAAGTCCTCAGTAAACTTCTATCGGATTATGGTATCACCAGAATGCAGTATGTGAAATGAAAATAAATTTGTTTACATTGGCTACATGGTGAGAACCAAGGCAGCGAAATGTCATGGTCCTAGATCGTGCAAATGTGAGCTTAGATCAGCTCAGTTCATCATAAACGAAGAGCTGTAGGCCCCTGCGTCACCTATTTTTCTTTCCTCACATCACTGTATATCATTAGGCTTATAATAAAATTTCAGCAATCAAAACTATGGGGTTTATTCACACTGTCTACTGTAATCATTTAACCAGATCATTGTGTTACACCTCATCTAAGTTTAATTTTAGACAGTCTGGTTTGAGTCGGCATTCTGTCCTTCTTACATAGATGTTTATGTCTGAGCTAGTCGTCCTACATTGTCTTCATAGCACTCTCTCTCTCTCTCTCCACACTCCCAGCAAATCAGAGGGGAACAACTAATTTAACCTTGACATTGATTTTGACCAACTTTTATGAGTATGAGTACCATGGAAATTTAAACTCATGCAAGTTTGTGGAATCATGGAATTGTTGGCTGGAAAAGACCTCTGTACTTCATCCTTGTACTTGAAGTAGGACTATCAGCAATCAAGCCCAATTTGCTTATTGAAGTCCTAAAAACCTCCAGAGATGGAGATTCCTTAACTTTTATTAAAAATCTGTTCTTACATTGTGCTGCATTTGTAGTCAGTATGTCTGTTTTTAGTGTTCCAAAATTGGTTTGTGGTATTTGAAAATGGGAGGTTTGGGATATGAATTGCTCACATAGATAGGGGAAAAAATAATTAATTCAGAGAAGACAATAAAACTGTAACTACCACATTGGATATTCACAACACCTCAGCTTTAATGAAACAAGGTCATTATACCTATGTTGATAAGAAGTACATTTGTTTAAGGAATACATGCTTCATGAAACATTGAAATATCCTTCAAATTCTAATGCTAGTGCAAGATATTGTTACATGTACTTCCATTCCATTTTCAAGTATTTGACCATTTGTTTTTGTTTTTGAAGAAGTAATTCCTCAGTTTAATAAGTATAAAAAATGGGATATTTTGCTGACCTTCAAAGTATTTTTTTCTGTTACTTACTTACACCGTGCTGCTGAGCCCCTGTAGTTCACATTTATTATTTCTTTTGTTTCTCTTTCACAGTCTTTTTGTAATTTTAGATGTTACAAGTGCTCAAATAAAACCCAATGAGACTAGATTTTTTCTCTATAGTAATCAGGAGTACAGTTTTTCACACAGTTTCACAAGAACGGACGGTTTATTTATTTCCTTATCTATTTTTTGAACAAAAGAGCATTTGGAGTTTGAAAGGACCCATAAGCAAATGGCTAAATGTTTGGGGATTTTGGCTCTAACTTACAAATTTGTCTTGGGTTTACATAATCATAAAGCACCCCTAATCATGCCATTCTAGGAAGTTATATGTAGAACAGTTTTATAGCCACATGGACAAAGGATATATCATAAATCAGGAGCAGCAGCTGTTCACTTTGCTAGCCAAGCTATTTAAGCAGCGTTTGCTCCTCAGTTCATTTTTTCTTAGTGTGATCCAAACACAGTAACAGAAAACAATAAGTGTCTTGGCTGACATAAAGCCTAGGTTTAGACTAAACCACACTCTTCTGCCAAAATTAAGTGTTTATACCAAGTTCTGGTTTTGGCTTTTCTTCTCAAGAACAGTTCAGAGATTCCAGTTCAAAACAAAAATGCCTACAAGGATCTTATCCAAATTAAGAAAGCTATTGATTTTTAAGTACCATTATCTTTCAAGGACTGCTAAGGAGTTTCGTAGTTTTCTTTGACTTACTAGCTGCAAAGACTAATTTTTGTTAGAAGGTCATTTTCATAGAGACCAACCTAGTAGAAATGAAACAGTTTCATAACATCTTTTGTGTCCATTTTGGTTAATGAGCCAAAAAAGTCCTTAAGCATTAATGGCCCAATCACCCTCTCACTGTAGTCAACAATTCAACAATAAATAGAATCATCATGGATGTTAATTGTAATAAGACTCCCTGAGTAAAGCTGCTGTGACTAAAGAGTTCTCCCAAAAAGGGAGAAAAAAAGAACAATTAAGGAAAGCCTCAGTCCTTAAGCCAACTGCAAATACTCACTATAGTAGATCTAGTTCCCATCTCTCATCACAAACTACAAGCTAGTATGTCAAGAAAGAAATCAATGGCAGAAAAAATGGAAAATAATAGGATGATAGGGTGAAAAAGGAACATATGATGGGAGAGTCAAACTCCAGACAGGACACTTGCCTGATTGTTTGAAAGGGCTTCAAGGAAGCTGACTGTTGGAGACCTGCTTCCTTGCATGTCCTCATAACATCAAGAAGCAACCTGATTACAAAAAACAATCTAAATGAATTTAGCTGTATTTATATGCTTAACTAGGTTCTTGAAAAAATTGATTATGTAAATTTTATAATATGCTTTGAAAACAAAAAGCAGTAGATAAGGTGAATTTAACTATTATTTTAGACACAGTAGTCACTGCAGTTACAAATGTGAACTGTTTTTTCACCCTGAATTCTTGGTCCCAGGAGTTGCAGCTTTCTGAAAGTTTTTATGCTTTAGGCAGTTGCAACATATAGTCGGACTGAGCAAAGACAGTTTGTCTTTTTTGGTCAGGCTTCATAAATGCAGAGATCAAGAAACACCTGTGCATATGTAGTCTGACCTCCAGTATAACACATGACATAGCATTTCAAAAAGTATTTCCTGCTTTCACCAGGGTGGCAATTGAACTATTTCTTCTCTTTAGAAAAAGGCACTCTATCTTGATTTAAGATTTTTGTTTGTTTTTTCCAGACAACAAATAACCTCCATAATCACATTTTAATAGGAGCCAAGTAAAAAAAAATACTTTTCCAGTTAAAAAGAAAAAATCATAATTATTTATCAGCTCTGCCACTGAAAGAATTAAAAACTGCACTCTGAAATTTGGAAGTAATAAATCTTTCACTGAACTCTTTAGGAAGTGCTAGGCAACTTATTCTGATTTCACAAGAGCATACAATTTTTAAATGTATGCACTACCCTCATTCTGGCTTCTACTCACCTAAAGTAAAACATAAAATAAGCCAGGAAAGTGCTACTTCAGGGAACCTATCTGCAGAGTAACATATACATAGAGCTAGAGAGCATAACAGTTCAAGGGAAAACTGTTTTCTACCAATTTTGGAATACTAAAATTTAAGTTAGTTTTTTGTGTTAGCATCAAATTTTGGAGATAATTCTCATCTCAAGTACTGAAAAGGCAGTAGACACAGTTGAAGGTGTTTTATGAATGGTGACTCCCCCAAGTACAATTAACCAATGCTAGAGCCTCTACCAGAGACCCAGCTTATCAGGCATAAATGCCCATATAACTGCATTAAACACATATTGAGAGGAATCATACTATGGCTGAAGCTCATCATGATTTGTGTGTTTCTTACTTGTAAACAGCCCCTAGATATCACCAGCTTCTAGAGCTTAGAGAATTGTCATCTCTATTGCAGACTCTAAGTAGCAGTCCTTGGAAATTATGGAATGAAAAGCGTGCCATAAATTGTGACAAAATAATGCACTGCAGATTAAGTGTACTATGAAGAACAATAAAGAACAGATGCCAGCAACAATGGGCTAAAAAAAGATTTTAACCTACAAAGACTCACATTTGCTCTGGTGAGTAGTACGTGAGTGGGAACATGGGAGTAAGTATTTCTTCTCTATAACAAATGCATTCAGAATCAGGCTATTAGTTTTGTAGTTAATGGACATAGCTGCTAAAAGGCACATAATAAAACTAGTATTGCTCAGACACAGGCCACTAAATTAGCTTAGTTAACTGTCTCACCCTCTCAATTAGATTGAAAGAAATCTATACTTCTAGAAAGGAAATATATAGTAGAGTTGCTGATTAAAATCCCATTTCACAAAGCATTTCAGCAAGTGATTAGTCTGAAACACCTGCTTAATTTCTACTGAAGTTCAAGGAACTTTTGTATGTTCTCTAGAGCTTTCCTGAACAGTTATGGGGTGACAGTATTAAAGCATGTACCATAGACAAAAAAAAAAAAAAAGAACCAACAACCTTGCTATATAAAAGGTCTGGTTTACAAGGGACTTATTTTTACACGTACTTCTGCTTAATCTCAGAAGACTGGGAAAAAAAAAAAAAAAAAAGGTATCCAGGACACCAGTACCAGAAAAATACAGAAGCTATTCTAAGATATTGCTTTATGTTATAATATATACATTGTGAAATATTGTGAACAATTATGCATTAGGGTTAGACACAAAACCTTGAATTTGTCACTCCCTGTCTATACAGTGAGTGCTCAGGCAGGCTTAACATTTTCTCACTGTTATTCTTGCCATGAATTTATTATTCATTTGTTCTGTGAGGATCATTTGCTAAGATTAACAAGCAATATAAAAGCATTTTTTAAAATAAGTAAACTTTGACTAGCATTCTAATCACTAGAAGTAATGGCCAAGAAACAACTATAAAGAGTCGTGTATTCTAGGGCATAACTTCATATACCATGGATAGAAACACAAAAATTTCAGAACTAAATAAAGTAAGATACCTGGTTTCTTTCTGATCCACATGCAAATCTATATGAAATAAGTATTAACAGAAGTTTGGAGATGGCAGCAATGTAAGTGACTTCGAAGAATGAAAGTCGTCCTTTCCTTAGCAACTCTTATGTGCTGTGCTTATTTTCCTTTTTTTGTTGTTGTTTTTTTTTCATTTAGCTTGTTTTGTGGCATGAGTTCTGAACATGAGCAAGTATGGTAGTCGGTGCACATTTGCCCAGACCACGCAACGTTATTTAAAAGTCTTTTAATAGCTACTATCAGTGAAAGGAAAGGAAAACTACACCTCTCAATGTGCAGAGCATGAAGTCATTTAACATGAAACAGATGAGACATAGAGAGGTTTTTTTAAGCTGTTTTTGCCTCAGGCTTCTCTGTGGGGAGAGGATACAGAGCTAAAAAGATATGTGGCTGTATTTGTAAGCTCATTTAAATCACAAAAATAGCTCTCCATTATTTTCATAAGCTATCTTATAAAAATATTGCTCTAGAAATCTGTTTTTAGTTTGCTTTCGATTAAAAGATTTGCATCTCATTGAAACTGGTGTAGCATGATATATCGTGAACATACATCTTAATAAAGATGCTATTTCTGATATTTGGGAAGACAAGCGAAAATATAGAAGTTTTAGGATATATAGAATATATATTTCCTATACATAGATTATATAGAAAATACATTTTTATATAAAATAAATGGTCTAATATTGATCTTAAGTCAGACATATATAGGTCAGGTCCATGAAGCACACAAAATATTTACCTAGATAAATGGCAAAACACTTTCCAATTAAATGAAAAACAGGGTAATGGGTTGCATAGAAAAAATGCAGGAAGTGAAGGGAAGAAATGGAAGGGATGACTATTCCTAATTTCTTGGATGCACAGACAGAAACAAATAGAATAATATAAACACATATTAGGAGAATAAAAAGCCTTAAAGAACCTGTTTATTCCATAATCAGGTCATCATCATATAGAAGTTTGCTACCTGGGTTCCAGTGCTGTCTCCAGGAGCATTTGCAAGAGTAGCTGTAGGGAAATTAGTGTTGCCCTGAATGGAACACAGCTGTTTATATGGAAGCTCCTCATTTCTTAAGGAAAGAATAATAAAAAGCATGTGATACAGAGGGGCCTATAAAACAGAAGCAAGAATAAAGAAGGTATGTGTAAAAATAAAATCAAATAATATAAATTAGAAAAAATAAAATTTGGGTAAACATGATCCCTGAGGGAGTTAATTTTCAGTGCTGCTCTGTTCTGGAGAAAAATATTTTACCCCTACAGATTCAAGACGTAAAAATTCTGGAGTCTCAATCCTACATCTTATCTACATTTCATGACTAAATTTCGAGTTGCATATGTTTCCATTGAAAACATAATATTCTCTAACTTCTGAATGCTGAATCTACTGTTTTAGCTGTGCCCTATTAGAAGCTAGCTACCCTCTTATCCAGTCTTGATTTGAAGCTAGAGGATAGATGTTTCTATGTATTTTTTTATGTCTTATTTCTGTGTGTTAGACACCAAAGTTTCATTATCATAATTTATCACATTTAAAGCATCATGTCATCTTTTTATTCCAGGAGCTTTCCACTGTCAGGCCTAGACTTCATGACCAGGAGGAAGACTTAAGAGTAGTATTGACTAAGCTGACTACAGATGACAAGTAACCTCTATGTGTTCATCTGAAATTCCATGAGTATTTTGAAACTAATCAGAAACAGAGAACAGGAAGCAAATTCCCAAACTGAGCTCCTGGTAGTCCACTTGCGCTATTTGTTTAGACTACTCCAGGTAGCACTCTCTAGGACAATGACTGAACAAACATCTGAAATATTAATTTGGGCACCACACCAAAAACCAGAATTGTTCTGCACATGATTCTGTGATTCTATGATAGGGATAAGGAGCTGTGTAGGGCCAGGAGAACTGAGTGTGATGCAGCATGGGTGCAGCTGCTGTGCTGTAGAAGAAGTCAGCCTCAGGCACCGTAGTTATCAGTCACTCTCTACCAGGTACCTTTAGAGAGGAAGGAATATAATCAACCCATATTTTTATTTAATTATCAGTATAGTCATAGTCCATGTGTCCAGTTAGAAGCACATATTTGGTTTATGATATCTAACAGATGAATCAGCAATGGATTTCTAAGAGTTAAAGGAAAAGTGAGCAGTAGCACAGAAATATAGGGCTGAAGACAACAATCCAGAAAGATGAAAAGCAGAAGATTCAAATGCCATTGTTATGTCAATTACTGCAAGCTGAATGTGCCTGGAACAGTTCCATGGCACAGAGGCTAAGCAGTGTGAACTACCCTACAACCTGTTACACGGTTTTTATCTCACCAGACAGGATGGCAGCATGCAAACTGTCTGTTGAGAAAGCTCTGTGGCCTGTACTAGCCCATGGTAGGTGCTGAGGAAATGTTCAACACAGGGCCAGTCTGCTGGTTTCCAGCATAGATTATTGGGACCTAGGTTCTGGAAGGATCAAGAACCACCTCTCTGGGATCTGAAGCAAAGAGATCCTGACAAAACTCAAATGTAGAAATGAAACATACAAGAAGTAGAAGCAGGGTCAAGTGACCTGTGAGGAATACAGCAACACTGTCCAAGCACGAAGAGTAAAGGTAAAAAAGCCAAAACTCACCTGGAGTTGAATCTGGCAAAGGATATGAAAGGAAAAAAGGGCCTCTACAAATATATCAGCAGCAAATGGAAGACTATGGAAAATGTGAATTCTCTGATGAATGGGTTAGGAGCTGGGGTGGCAAAGGATATGGAAAGAGCTGAGTTAGTCAATGCTGCCCTTGCCTCAGCTTTTTTTTTTTTTTTCACTCTGGAAGTGGTCAAATACTGGAACAGACTGTCCAGAGAATTTGTGGTGTGTCTGTCTACGGTGATGTTCAAAACCTGGCTGGACATGGTTCTGAGAAGCTCTGCCTTGCTCTGACGGAATATTGGGCTAGATGATCTCAAGAGGTGCTTTCTAATATCAGCCATTCTATGATTCTGAAACACTGTGATTCTGTGACTGTTTAAGTATTTCTTGACTTACTAGAGTGGATAAAGCCTATACAACTTGCTGTTCATAGTAGCTGATTACCCTACATAAGAAGTCATTACACTTTTCCAAACAGTTTAAAAAATGATAATTTAAAAAGAAAAAAAATTAAATTACTCACTAATGAAGATTAATCACTCTGTTTTGACTTGTTATAAATTAAAGTGACAATGGATGAAGATAGTGGTCACCAAAAACAACAAATTCATCATGTGTAATTCATTATTTTTAATTTTAAAAAATTTAATATAGAAAATCATTTTAAAAATTAAATCAACACCAAATGATCCCATCATGACACAGTATTTCTGACTTTAAAATTGACTTTGGGTTTGCATATTTATTTTTAAACATATGATCTGACTCATTCTGAAAGATATTCCTGTTCCACTTCTAGTTCATGCAAATGATAAACAGCATGTTTTAGGAATAATAACTTCCAGGCTTCTGCTCAGGAAATAGAATAACAAACAAGAAAATGAAAGAAAAACACATTCATATATTGAGGGGCAAAGTAGAGATTTAAATTATTTTTGGATGTTTCAAAAATCCAATGAAATTTTTACTTTTCAGTATGGACAAAAATTTTGAATGTAGTATCAAAGCCAAGATAAGAGTAGACAATTAAAAGATTCTTGTTTGAAATGGCAGTAAAATAAAATAATTTAATGCAGTCAGGGATGAAATTGCAGGTGTAATGGCAACTTTTTCAGTAAATACATCAAGATAGGGGTAGTTCTAGGTAGTCAAAGAACAGCATACACAGTTAATAAAAACAGATGATCTGGACAGTAACAAAACAGGCCTTAAAAGTATGCAAACTTTTAGAAGGTATTTGGAAGGAAATAATTGGAGACATGAAGGCAAATGATACTAGGGATAAATCATGTGAGCTGTATATCTTTCTTTGACACCTATTTTTCAGAGAAGTGAAATATAGTAGATGAAACATGTCTGGACTTCAGTGAAGCAGATGACATGTTGCCACAGGAGAAATTACTCACTGAACTTGAGAAGACAGCAATTCATAGGTAGAATTGAGAGGTAGAAAATGAAGGTTACTGTAACAAAACCTTAAGAAGCACTTTGAAAAATAAATGTATTTACTATTTAAAATTTTTCTTTAACGATATTTTCTCAAGAAATCAGATCACTGAACATAGCTAGCAACACAAATTTGTGAAATGTTTTCTTGTCAGAGGCAGAGCACAGTATTGTACAGGAAGCATTAAATATCCTTAAGAATAAGGAAAGGAAGGGTGGAATAGGACAGGGTAAGATAGAGTACAACAGGGCAGAATGAGAGAGGAGAGGAGAGGGAGAGGGAGAGGGAGAGGGAGAGAGCAAAAAAGCAAAACAAAATAAAATTTCAGTCATGCATTTAGGATTAATAGTATGATCATCTACTAAGTGCTGAGGACATCTAATTTGAATACTAAAGGGAAGACAAATAGTCAAGTGATTAGGAAAATGCAGTGCAGGCACAAAAAAGGCAAATATGATCTAGAAAGTATTCCAATAAAGACAGATATGAAATAAGGCATTCATTAACCTTTCTGTATAATACCATACACAGTTTTGGTCACCTGTGCTTAAGAAAGATTAGGTGAGATTTAATGCCTGTAAAAGAATGTTTATCAAGAAGACCTTGGGAATGCTAATGCATCTTAGTACCCTATGACTAGCAGACAAAAGAGCATGGCTTGCTTGTTATAATAAAATGAAGAACAAAAGGGAGTATAATTGCTCTGTAAATCTACTAGGGAAAATACCAGGTAAGGGAAAGTGCTATAGTCATACAAGACGTACAGAAAATCAAGAACACATTTTTTACTGTTGGAAAAATTGCAAGAATTTTTCACACACTGGAAGTGAAGTTCAAAACCAGTTTTCAGTTTGGGAGCAGAGTCTCAGCTTCTTTTAAGCAATCTTATAAACTTTGTGAAACGGATCAGAGTAGATGGTTGCCTCTGAATCACAAAGATGACATTGGCACAACTGGCATTGGCAAAACAACATCAAGCTGCTATCCATCCTGTTTTTCTTTGTATTTTGTGACAAATCAGGGAGGTTTTTAATGGGTAAAAAGAAGAAATCTCTCACATGTTGTCTTCCATGCAATCTGGCAATTTTTTTGCATTTAATATTCTTCTTATTTGAAGTATGAGAATCTATTTATTGTCTCAGGGTCCGCAACTATTTCCAGAATCAGAAACTACATAACTGTTACTTGTGAAATGTTGCTTGAATGGTAGTAAGTGACCGCTACACCTGTAAGTAGCTTAGTAAATTAGTTATTCATTAAGTGAATAGCAGTGTGACTGCTATAAATTAAGAAAGCACAAATAAATTTGTCAGCTGTGACTTAACAGATATACTTGAACATACACATGTAGCAGTTGTTTGGATTGGGGCATCTCTTGGAAATCTTTGAAACTAGGGCATGGATTGGGAGAAGTCAATGAACCCCTACATCTTATTGTGATACAAGGTCAAAAGCAGATGGTGCAACCTTGAATGTCACCGGGTCAGTGAGAGGGTTTTTATATCTGTTGCCTGGTAGACTGTGCATTTTTCAAGAAGGTTAGAAACTCCTTTGGCTGAGGATATGAAGCAACCAGCTTTCATATACGCGATGACTATTATAATAACTAATTTAGTGAGTGAAAAATGTTGCAGCTTTTTGATCAGCTTTTACAACTGAAGAAGGATCCCTGTTAGCATTTGGAAAGAAAAACTGACAGAAGACTGTCTGGGATATTGACCCCTAAAAGATAGATTAGTACCCTTGAAGTCCATTATTTCTAGATTCTGTGTTGTTTTACAATGGTCACGCTTATTCTACCAGTAGAATTAATATGAGCAAATTTTAACAGGCTGCATATATATTTGTAATTCTTTATAACCAGTACAGGTTAATTAATGTTTTTAGGGACTGATTCTTACTGTAGATGCCTGAAGCATGTTAAACGAATCATGACACACAATTGCCTACTCTGGAAACTTAGTACAAACATAGAATCATAGAGTAATTTGGATTGGAAGGGACCTGTGGGGTGATCTGGTTCAACATTGTTCAAATTGCTCCATTTGAGCTGAATTTTTAGTATCTCCACATGTGGAGACTACAGAACTGCTCTGGACAACTAGTTCCAGTTTTTACTGTCCTGATGCTGAACACTGTTTTCCTAATATAGAATCAGAATTGCCCTGTTTGTAAACTGTACTTGTGCCTTTCATCTATCACTGTGTACATCCCAAAAGAGTCTGACTATATATTCTCTACATCCTCCCATAAGTTACTTGAAGGCCACACTAAGATACTCTGTCTTCTAGATTAAATCCAGTCCCCAGAGTCGCTACTTCTACATAATGTGCTTTAGGTCCCAAATATTTTAGTGATCTTCCATTGGATTCAGTTCAATACATCCATATTTTTGCTTTAGAATGCCTGAGGCATGTAAACAGAACAGACAGACGTGACAAGGTACCTATAGGGACAGGCCTGCTTAAGTGTGAAATGTTTAAGCAAGTGAATTGCATTACAAAAGTTAAATGTAATGCATTTCTGAGCTGGCAACTAATTTTTCACCAATCTGGTTCATTTGATCCTTTCCTGGACTTTTAATGGGCTGGGTTTTTTTCCAGATTGCGTTCTGCGTTCCATTTCATCAGGTTAGGTATTGCAGTATCCGACTTCTCAAAAATCAGAGTTCTTTTTAGCAAGATAGTCAGTGCTATGGTTCACAAATCCTCAGCCTGAAGTCAAGAAAAAAATGTTCAAATGAATTACATTTCATTTGTACACAGCACAGGCGTTCTTCATTTAACATAGTCTAAAAACCTCTGATCCAGAAATCCAAATTCTCTAATACAGAAACTGTTCAGTAAAGTCCACTATCTTCTTATAACCTGAGTTGCTTCAGTGATGATACAGACTACTTTCATTTAAAGTAATACCTAAAAATATCCAAATAAAGAAGTAATAAAGCAAACCAAATGGAAGTGCATGAGTTAAATATGCCTCCAAGTAAAACTTTTGCTATTTTGCTCATATTTTAGAAAGCTTAAGGCCAAATACCAGGGTTTTCACTCAGAAAATACTGACACAGAATTCAAATTCAAAGAATCACTTAGATCTCTTTTCAATTCTTATACCATCTCTTTGCTCTTTCACTGTGTTGGCACAAGAAGTCCCAGCACATAAATCATTTGGATAGAAGACCTTGTAGTAACGCAGCATACTCTTCATTAATAATCAGGGTTCTACAGAAGCTGAGTGGATTATAAATAAAGTATTTTATAATTGCTATAATAATAAATCAGGAATGTGCCTTGCCAATTACTCTTGCATTTTGTAATCAGCATGTTTGCTAGTCTTTTTTCCAAACCCACAGGTCATGCTATATGGTTTTCTTTCTGGTAATTTACAGAAATTCCATAACTGTAATTATTTTCCTTAATAAATGTGTTTAAATATATTATTTCAGGTTCTTGCAGCATCTAACAAGACGCCTTGAAAAGCAGTGCTGAAATAGCTATTACAGTATTAAATACTTATGAGTCAAAGGTGATTGAGTCCAAATTAGTTCATTGTAATAAAACTCGGCATTTGAAAAGAATCTTATCTGGTTTCTAAGGTACCTACAAATGTAACAAATTGTAAGACAGAGGTATTACAGTAATGTGCTTGTCTCTGTGCAAAATGTGCTAGGAATTGATAATGAGATAGTCTGTAACTATTTCTTTCATCTTATTTCATTTTAAAACTTTCAGCAGTTTTAAAATTTTCCCTCTATTGATCTGATCTTCAGCAAAAACTGAGTTTAGACTAAAGGTAAAAGGTGATTAAATTCAGAAAGTAAATGAATCTGCTGTGTTGGTTAAATTTCTTTCTCAATTATTTAATCAAAATGTTCTGTAAGCAGAATTATGTATCTGGGGATAGGATTATCTGATATAAAGTAAAAGAATGACAGGATTTGCAGACTTTGTAAATTAAATTCTGTGATTCATGCCTTTTCTAAGGATCTGAATGACTTTCAAATGATACAGTCACTTTATGCTTTCTAATCCTTCTTGTGAAATTAATGGGAAAAATATTATGTCACTTTTTCTTTGAAATACATGCACTAGTCACTTTATTTTTTTAATTGTATTACAGATTTTTGAACAGGTTTGTGGTTTTTGGTTATTTTTTAACTCAATCAGAAACATGTAAAAATATTTTAAATGGCCTCTCCATCATCTTTGAAAGATCATGGAGACCAGCAGAGGTGCCTGAGGACTGGACGAAGGCCATTGTCACTCCAGTCTTCAAAAAAGGCAAGAAGAAGAATCCAGGAAGCTACAGGTCAGTTGGCCTCACAGCCATCCCTGGAAAGGTGATGGAACAACTCCAAACATGTGGAGGAAAATAAGGGTATCAGGACTAATCAACACTGATTAATCTAGGGAAAAACATTTTTGACCACTCTGATAGCCTTCTCTGATGGCATGACTGGCTGAGTAAATGAAGGGAGAGCAGTGAATGTTGCCTACCTTGACTTCAACAAGGTTTTTGATGCTGTCTCCCAAAACATCCTTATGGGTAAGCTCAGGAAGTGTGGATTAGATGGGTGGACAGTGAGATGGACAGAGAACTAGCTGAATGGCACAGCTTGGGGTGTTGTGATCAGCAGTGCAGAGTCTGGTTGGAGGCCTGTAGCTAGTGGTGTTCCCCACGGGCCAGTACCAGGTCCAGAATTGTTCAACCTATTAATTGGATGAAGGGACAGAGCACACCCTAAGCAAGTTTGCTGATGATACAAAACTGGGAGAAGTGGCTGAGAGACCAGAAGTCTTTGTTGACTTTCAATGAGACTTGGACAGGCTGGAGAGCTGGGTGAAGAGTAACCTAATGAAGTTCAACAAGGCAAGTGTAGGGTCCTGCACCTGGCAAGGAATAACTCCATGCACCAGTACAGGTTAGGGGCTGACCTGCTGGAAAGCAGCTCTGTGGAGAAGGGCCTGGGAGTCCTGGTGGAAAACAGGTTGACCATGTGCCAGCAATGTGCCATTGTGGCCAAGAAGGCCAATGGTATCCTAGGGTGCACTAGGAAGACTGTGGCCAGCAGGTCAAGGGAGGTTATTCTGCTGCTCTAGTCTGCCCTGGTGAAGCTGCGTCTGCAGTACTGTGTCCAGTTCTGGGCTCCTCAGTTCAAGAAAGAAAAGGAACTACTAGAGAGAATCCAACGGCAGGCTACGAAGATGAATAGGGGATTGAAGTGTCTTTCCTATGAGATAAGGCTGAGAGACCTGGGTCTGTTTAGCCTTGAGAAGATTGAGAGGGGATCATATCAGTGCTTATAAATATCTTCAGGGTGAATGTCAAGAGGATTGGACCTGCGTGTTTTCAGTATTGCCCAATGACAGGTCAAGGGACCACTAGCACAAACTGAAACACAGGAAGTTCCATCTGAATACGGCAAGAAACATGTTTACTTTGAGGATGCCAGTGCACTGGAACAGGCTGCCCAGAGATGTGAAGTCTCCTTCTCCGGAGATATTCAAAACACACCTGGACACAATCCTGTGCAACCTGCTCTGGGTGAACTTGATTTAACAGGGGAGCTGGACTAAATAATCTGCATAGGGCCCTTCCAACCCCAACCATTCTGTGATTCTGTGATCTCTCTTCTTCTATACGGTACTAGACCTTGAAGGCTTGGAAAAATCCACAGCTATTTGCATGAAAAGGTTTTCAGACATGAAAATAAATTCTAATAATTGTGCGTTTATTTGATAGGGATGCTCTTACTGGAATTCGAAGGAGGCACTGAAGTTAATCCATGTGTGATTTTATTAATTGAAATGTAATTTAGTTAAAGCAGATGAATATATTTGCATCTGTCAGATTTTGCTCTAGAGTGTGAGAAATGAACCTGAACTGAGAAAAAGTGCACAAATGGGTTTGAAGTATTTAGTTGTATGTATGTTCTCATGGACATTATTCAAAGATAAAGGGGACAGGGAGGTTGTCCGGTTGTGTGAGCAAAATACTGGCCTTTACTTTCAGCCTATAACTTTCAGTGCTATGGGTCCCACAGCCAGTCTCTAAAAGACTGATCTTCAAGCTACACTACATCAGACAAATCAGCACAGAACTGAACTGTTGTAGCAAGCATACTTTGCTCTGTTTTCGCCTATCTTCAACATGTTTTCCCAGCAGAGTAGAGGACTGTTGGGATGATCTGAGGTGAAGAAAAACAGAAGTAAAATGTTTGTATTCTGACTCTGAGAAAAGTAAATTGTTAGCAGCTGCAAGGAATGAAATATTTTGTTTCCAAAGAACAGCATATATTCTGTTATACAAATGTTCAGTGGGAGTAGAAGCAGGAAAACACTGAAACGAAAGACAGTGCCTTTTGCAAAGAAAAAGCAAAAAAGGTGATACATAAGTGCACATGCTCCATAAGATCTCACACTATAAGACCTCAAAAAAGATTCCCGGATTTCCCATCCTAAACCCTCCCTACAGGTCAGGATTAGATCTTATAAACTCAGGATCAGATTATTTCCAAGTTTTAACACTAAATTGTGGACAACTTCAGCAGAGACAGGATTTTATGCAAGATCTATATGTACAGAAAGACACTGACTGAACATATGATAATAATTCATTTATTTTGATTTTATTAATAACTGTATTTTATGTGCCTGACAAATTGCTATTCTTCATATTTGTTTTGTTGTATATTGTGGAGTCCAAATGCAAACACCACCCAAGAAAAAACTCCAGACTGTTTTATTGTATTAACTAAAGAAAGCGAGGTATAATTGCAGAAAGTCCAGAAAGAAATGAAGTAACATGAAAAATATAAAAACAATTGTTGACCAGTATTAACCTTCACCAAACGTGAAGTAAATCTTATTCCCTTTTATAGAAACAAATGGATTCTCTTTTACAGAAATAAATGCCTGCAGTATACTTCAGATCTGAGTGTTTGTGTATGGTATGATTCAATACAACACAATATGCTACTTCAGTTATGGACAAGTTTGTTTTATTTTTCTTCTAACCTTTCAATAAGATACTAAAAAAAAAGAAATTAATTTTTCCTGTTTACCCAGTTTTAGCTGAGAAATAGACCCATTTACAAAGGCAAATTTCTGTGACTGTGATGCGTCATTGCCTTATTATAACCTTAGGCATGCTTCTTCCATCCTCAGTCTCACCTTCCATAAACTGAATGTAAAGGGATAGAATAAGAGGTGTTCAGGAGACTAGAGTTGCAGAAGGGTAACTGCAAAGAATAAACACTTTCAATTTATTTAGATATTTGCATAGATCTGAAAATCACACTGCTCTTTGCTCCACATCTTTGAACAGGGAATAAAGATAAAATTATGAATTGTTTTCCTTGCTTTCTCATATCAGTTAAAAACATACTATTAACATGTTTATATTGTTTTTAGGTCATGAGATGTCAAGCATTCCTGTTTTCCCAAGGATCATTCATCAATGAAGATTGTTTTTCGCTAAAGCTCTGGGTACTGTTTCATTAAACCTTTAAAGCTAAGTTTGGTTTATGTATAGGCTTTATAAAAAACTAAAGAGAGTGAATACTTTTGAGGGTAAAATCATTTGCTTGTTCTAGTGAAGTCATTTTTTGTTGTTGTTAGAAGAAAGCAAATGTATAGCTGTTTTACCTAGTTCATCAATTTTCATAGAAGTTTTCCTATGTTTATTTTTAAAATTTCATTTTTAAAAATGTTTTGCTCTTTTCTATTGCTATACAAATAACCCCAACAGCAACAGAAGAAACATTTAACTAAAATGAGGACATTTTAAGAGTTAACCTTAAAGGAAAGGACTAGGCCTCCTATATGCCTTCTTGGGTACAATGAATAGAAAGAAACATAAGAGGCAGCAGTTAAGACCACTCCAGCTACCATTGAACCAAAAACTGTTTAGAGGAGCTTCTTTCTCTACAGTTTTAGCTTTCATAATTTTATCCAGTTGCTGATAATTAACAATTGGACTCTTCCACAACCATTTGCCCAAGAGGTATTTTTTTTCCCGGAAATGTTAATAAAAAAAACTTCAGAAGACCTTGAAAGAAACACGTATATAGATATTTTTTCAATTGAGATTTCAAATCCAGCAAAAATGTTATCATGTACAGCTATGTAGATATGCAGTGAAATGAATATTTGGTCCCAATAACTTGAGAAAAGAATCCATGGAATGTTTAGTACATCCTTCTCATACTGCTAACTGTGGAAAGTTAACAACAGAGCTTTGGAGAATAACCGTGTGCCCATGACTTCAAGATTGGCAGCACAGTAAAATTGCAGCAGTTTCAGGAAGCAGGAGAGAACAGACAGTATGGATAGTTCTTTTGGATATAATCATAAGATTCATTAAATCTAACTCATCTAGGAATTCTGTTCATGTCTGAGGATGATCACCATAAGGGTCTTTTATTGGAAAGGAACAAAACTAGGGATCTCCAGAGGATAATAAATCACACCCTACTTTCCCAATTCCAATTCTTTCGCTAAGCAGCAAACTAGACCTGAGAACCATTTGTGTTTCTTTCTCACTTTTTAAAATTATAGCTTTGCAGCTTTCAGTCGCAGTCCAACTGCATGTTTTCTTCTTGATCTGGTTGCTTAAACTACCATGATTAGTTTCTAAGATAGAAAAATTTCACTTGAGGTCCACCCTCAGCCATTGCAGTAGATAACACACCCTCAAAGTCTCCTCAGTTTGCAGTCTGAAGAAAAAACGCCTAAAATTCCTGTAACAGTTAGCTCTGTACATAGCCAAGAACATACTGTATGTATTTGTGGTTTATTCATCCTATCATGCAAAAACACAACTAAGTAAATGTGTCATTTTCTCAAATTGCATCTCCTGAGGAAAAAAAAATTGTAGTGTGAAGAGCTACACACAGCTTTTCTCTGAGGATCCTATCAGTGTCAAAGGCTTTTCTGAAGTTTAGGTAGAAAATGTGTTCTGCTCTCCCCTTGTCTACCAGGACCTCATATAAATTAACCAAGTTGATGAAGCATAATTTCCCCTTGGTGAAGCCATGCTGACTGCTCCTGATGATTTTCTTGTCTTTAATGTGCCTGACTGGCCTGTAATTCCCTGGGTCCTCCTTCTTAACCTTTCTGAGGAGTTAGGTTTGCTTTCCTCCAGCACTCAGGCACTTCTAGTCACCATGATCAATCGAAGATTATTGAGAGTGGCCTTGTAATGACATTTGCCAGTTCCCTCAGCACTCGTGGGTGCATCTCATCAAGGCCCATGGACTTATTTATGTTCAATTTGCTCAAGTATTGCCTGACCTGATCTTCCTCCACCAAGAAGGGTCTTCCTAGCACCATGTTCTTTGCTCCACACTTTCCCTCTGGTCCCTGGGACCTGAGGCCTCTGAGGCCCTGTCTTGCTAGAAAAGGCTGAGGCAAAGGCAGCACTCAGTACCTCTGCCTTTTCCATGTCCTATGTAACCAGGTCACTCATCTTGTTGAGCAACGAGCCCACATTTTCCCTCATCCTCTTTTTGTCACCTGTGTACTTATGCAAGCCCCTCTTGTTGTCTTGACATCCTTGGCCAGATTCACTTCCTTTTGGGCTTTAGCTCTCCTAACTTCACCTCTGGATGCTCAGACTATTCTTCTGTATTCCTCCCAGAGTATCCATCTTTGCTTCTAGCTTGTGCATGCTTCTCTTTTGTGATTGAGTTGGCTAGGAGCTATTTGTTCATCCACACGGGCTTCTTTGCATTGTTGTCTGACATCTTATTCATTGGGTAGGAACTGAGTTCACGTGCCGCAGAGACTAGAATCCATTGGACTCAAGAGCATTGCCAAAACTGTACATTAGAATATTGTAGCAGTCACCTGTGAAATAGAGCTGGAGAGCTGTCAAAAAATAGAACTGCCCTTAAAAGATGATTCTTATTTCAATGTGATAAATCTAGAAGTCTGAAACAATATTGAGAATTACCAAAAATAAAATTCTGCTACAAATGTGTGTTATCAAGCTCTTTTTTCAGGCTCAGGTGAAAAACAGTGAAGGTACATTTAATCAGTGTAATTGCTTAGAAATTAAAGGAAAGGCTGCCAAAGTGGAGAAAGCAGTTGCAGTGAATCTGTGAGAAGGAAATGAAATGATGCCTATAGGTTACTGCACGTTTCATAAAAATTATTTATAACTCTCATTTTTCAATAAACCAAAGAAAAACAGAAAAAGATGGCCTGAGCTACCCCTTATAATAAATCCAGATAAACTTGGCTGTGCTAAAAATTGAGCTCATTCACCACATTTTTGGAGGGTGTGAGAATACAGGATTTTAATTATTCTACTCTATGCTTTGAGAACATTAGCAAATAAGCCACATATTTACTATAGTTCAGTCATTTTGACAGTAATGAGGCTGCAAAGCATACCTGAGTACTGATAATAATATAAGGCTTTATCTTTCAAAGATAGCTGGCAAATGCAAGTGATTTAGTAACATTTGCCAACCTTGATTAACTAAATTTTAGCCACTTAAGATTTCTTCTGGCCCAAAAAAGACAGTGTATAAATGAACACTCCCTCAAGCAATCCAAAAGCTCAGTTATCTAGGTTGCCTTGCTGATCCCCAGGATTTTGATGAAAAACAGGTCACACTGTAGTTTAGTGCTAGTTACATATTATTTTTTTTGTATTTAAAACAGAAAAGGAAAATACAAAAGGGAAAGGAAAATAAAAAAAAGGAAAAGACAAGAGAAAAGTACTTCCCTCATTGTAACATTATGTTCTTTTAATGTTAAATTAAAACTACTGCCAAAAATAGACATTCCTTATGACACATAAATTCTGATATCTCATCAAACTCAATATGAATCTATAAATTATTGTTTTGTAATGGTTTTATTGTTGGTTGTCTGTGTGTGTGTGTTTAAGGCTAGACCTTAAAGAGGAATTCTATATATAAAATTTCACATAATTTCTTAGGTTACTTTTGGAGGACCGTCCCCTTGAGAGAGGCGCGGGACCCCAGGGTCTCTAACCAGTCCCTGAAAAAAGTTTAGATCTTAGTCCAGGCCAAAATATACCAGGACATTTTGAGAAGGCTGACCCAAACCCAGTGAAATCCATTTGAATTTAACTGAAATATTTCCAAAATGAAACACTAAGGAGAAACACAGATCTGAAATCCTGCCTCTTGCTTACCGTGGCCAAAGAGTCTGAGTGACCACTATTTGATCAGGGTTGAGAAAGAACTATCCTTTCTTCCAAAGGACACTTACTTCATCCTTTCCAGGTCTTCCACATCATAGGGCTGAAACGAGTATGGATCCTTGTGGTCGTTGTGATCTCAAAACAAGAAAAGAAGCTGATCTTAGTCTTTTCTGCTCCCTATAGAGATCTCAGAGCTTGTTTCCTATTCACCAACAAAGCACCTAAATTGCCAAGAGAGTGTGCAGGGACTCTGTCGGCCCCTTATGTCACAGACTTGACCATAAGCAGAAAGAACTCAAGGCACTGTGGGTCGTGAAGAGTGCAGAAGGAGGAAGTAACCCACTAGTACCTCCTAAGTGAAGAAGTTTCCTCACCTGGAAGAGGAATGTCCATGTGTATTCAGTTCAGAAACTTCAGTATCACACACTGAAGCATTCTGTGACACAGGCTCAGATAAGGAGGTGTTTCTGCAGTACAGCCGGCGTGTCCTGAACAAAGTGGGCAAGGGGTCTGCTGTAGACTTTGGGCTAATGGCTTTTACAGTACAGCACACCAATATGTTGGAGTGCAAAGTTGCAACATCCCAGCATGGAGACTGCGTGTCAAGCAAGCGTCATTTCTCTCTGGGCTTGCTCTTTCCTGAGCAAAGGGGTACAGCCTATCCAGCCATAGCTTCTTTCCATGGCCTAGGAGAGCTTTTATCTTTCTGCATACTTGTTTCCTGAAGAAAGAAGAAACAGGTGTTTCTCTGCAACTGTGAGTCGCAGGATGGATTTTCTGGAAGACCTTTATGTGTGATATTTCTTGGATGCTGCTTCATTATCACCTGGCCTAGCAAAAATTATCTTGCTTCTTCTTATGGTAAAAATAAAGTCAGAATTCTCCCTGATAATTTTTCATAGTAAAATAAATTTCCAGTTAATATGAATACACTCAGACAGGGAAGGGAAATTTAATGGGACTTCTCACAAGACACAGTTTAATCTAATGGTAATTACTATTGCTTAATTGCGATAAGATTAGCATAAATTCCACCCAATAGGGATACATTCAGCTGGTGTCAAGGGATTACATGGTGCTCAATTAAGTGTGTAATCAATGTAAATTTCCTAGCTTATGTCAATTAATAAAAAAATAAATATATTAA
Source organism: Pampusana beccarii (assembly GCA_013399365.1). Lineage (NCBI taxonomy): Eukaryota > Metazoa > Chordata > Aves > Columbiformes > Columbidae > Pampusana > Pampusana beccarii. The sequence goes on from VWYH01008689.1 coordinate 275,500, forward strand.
TAATAAAGTATTAACCAGCAAAGTATAACACTTATGATCCAAAGTATTCCAAAATACTGAGTACTGTATTATTTGTAAGGTAGAAGTTACCATCACAAATTAGAGGAAGAGAAACAGGTCAAATAAAAATCAAAAGCTTTTAATATACATTGCAGTGATGACAGTGTGAGGATGAAAATACACAAGTGTTTTGTTTATCAGATACCGAAATAATCTGAATCTGAATGCTGAAGCCCTCCACACAGTATGAGCTCTGCAGTGGAACAGGGTTGAGAAAAATGATCCGAGAATGCCAGAATAGTTTTAGCTGTAAGGGACATTCAAAGGTCATCTAGTCCAATCCCCCTGCAATGAGCAGGGACATCTTCAACTAGATCCAGTTGCTCAGTCCCACACAGCCTGGCCTTGAGTGTTTCCAGGGATGGGACATCTACCACATCTCTGGGAAGCCTATGCCAGTGTTTCTCCACCCTCACAATAAAAAATTTCTATAGGAGAGGAATGGCCAGAGACTTCACACTCACTGTGCACCCAGAAATGGTCAGTAGGAAGAAGAGGCGATAAGGTGAGTATTTTTGTAGATTTCACTCCCTTTAAAAATTGTCTTATTATGCAAGAACTACTCAGAGCCAGCTGTGCACACATTTAGGTGACTGAAGCCACGCCCACATCCATAATGCTTCCTTTTTTTGCATTTGGCATAGACCCAAACTGGAGCTCCTTAGCAGAACACATGAAAAGCAGCTTTGATACTCCAGAAAGAACAGTTCAGGTCCCTCCTGCCACCAGAAATGGAGGTGTAGAGGTGAGGGCAGAGATGAGGAAGACTGAAGGAAGAAATTAGGGTATTCAGGAAAATACGGCTTGCTGTTTCTACTAGTTCAGCCATGACTAGCCTCATCTTACAGGACTTCAGTATAAAAAAATACAGTCAACACAAACACAGCATTTAGGTTGCTTCACTATTCAACTTTTCCATGCAGCAATTTTATTCTTGCTATGTCTAAAGACAATTTAGTCTAGGCAGGTGAGAAAACCAGAGATGTTGAGAAATGGAGTTTATTCCTCTTCAGTATCAGTTCAGGCTGGCCTGAGGTTGTCTTCAAAGATAATAAGCACATTTTCTCTGTGTGATAATTTTGCTAACTTTCCGGTAATGAAAATCACACTGTACATTGCAACTTTCATAATACAGTTGTATGACAGGACATTAACAGTGATTTCTGTAATAAGGACCTCTGATACTAGACGTTTGACCCAAGTATTAAGTGGTAATAGCAATATCTCATAACAAGCATCTGCAAGGTATTCAAAAACAATGTTTCAGCTGAAGTATTTTTCTTCGTTTTCCTCTCAAACCACTGCCAATGCTGCTTCAGGTATAAATTTATTCTGCTCTACAGCCATTTATACTACTCTCTTTATTGCAGTGACTTTGCTCCATCAAAAGCTTTAATAACATATTTCTAGACTTTCTTCTCCTTTCTCTGTCTTCTTTCTCTTGAAGAGATATCTTGTCATCAAATTGATCTAAAGATCACTTGTCATCAAATTGTTCAAGGACCTACATCTTATCTAAAATTCATCCTGACACAAAAGCCACTTGTCCTTCTGGAATGGAGAGCTGGGAGAGGAGGAGGGAAAACAGGGAGAAAAAAAAAATCAACGTAACTCCCCAATTCATGGAATGTAAAGACAAAAATTGAAAAAAATCAGATTTCTAAAGATTCACCAAAAATCACACTATATTAAATATTTTGTATCCATTGATATTTCTAAGTTTTGTTTTCATTTTACATTTAAATGGTAAACTCCATTGCAGCTAGTACATAATGAATCAGTGTCATCTATAATGACTACGTAAGCTGGCAAACAAGAACATAGCCAAGCAAGTTCTTTTATTCCTACACTTTCTTGTAAATATGTCTATGTAATTCTTTTGAAGTAGGTAGTGAGCTCTATCTTTTGTTTTCACAGATTGCTAGCTCTTCTATTTAAGTTGTGATTATTTTAAGAAGATTGATTGATTGTAAGGAAATGTAAGAATTGGAAAAATCTTGCAAACCAGTTTTAGTGATGCAAAAAATCGGTTCTATTAATGGTTTTATTAGTAGTTTCTATAAAAAAAATAACCTCTGCTATGGAACAAAAATGCCCTTTAAAGACTTAGAAATACTTAAATTCTTTCAGTTTTCATTATTGCAGTGAATTTTTTCCAGAGATTTAACTCAATATTATTCTAAATGTACTTTACTAAATTATTAGATTATGAAGCTATTGTTTTGCACGAGAATCCTAAAGCTTGTTCTTCAAGCCTTTTTCTAATAAAAAAACCTCAACAACTTATTTTTGTTTTCGAGAAAATCCAGACTCAGAACTACTAGAGACTATGATCCTATAGCAAGAGTTACATTTCATATTAAAACCCTATTTAAATGTCTTTGATGTAGTTTGCTGTACAGTGTTCCTCACAGATTTTGAGAAATGTGTGAGGTAAGGTAACAAACATCTCTGCTGTATTTGTTCTCTTATACTCTTCTTGTGAAGAGGAATTATGTGCAGTGAAACACTTGCTTCAGTGTTCTCAAATCTCATAAACACCCATGCCTTGCTAGTTGGTTGTTACCAAGAGTGAAGCCATCAGGAAGGTATTTAAACTAGGAGGTATGCAACAGTGGCCCAGAGCTTCTGGAACTGTTCTTGCCGTTGTCCTGAGATGGATGCTGGGAGCACTGTCAGGACAGACAATCCATATCTTTTTTCTGTGGAAAACTGCTTTGTATTAGAAAATCACAACTGTAATGAGTCTTTTGAACAGATCATTTCTTAATAATTTAGTTACTTTTCTCCACTGCTTTGAGCGCCTAGTAAGCCTCCTAATGAGTAAGGAGACTTGGATTTAATATGATACTAAAGAGAGGATGAGAAGACTTGTCAGGTATAATAGCCACTGTTGTTAAGGGGGTATACTATACTGTTCTGTGCACACTGGGGTTTCCTAAACGCTAACAGCTTCATGGCAAGCTATGCTGTACTGCTGCAGTCAGGTTGAAAGGACATGGCAACACCATGAATAACTCAACCCAGGCGACTACTAGCTATGATACTACAGATTCTTCCAGATAGACAGAGATGACAGGAAGTATTAAGCACAGATACTGTGATGTCAGTGATGACTCTGGTTTTGCTTCCCTGTTAGGAAACTAGATTGTTTAGTTGCACTTTAAACCGATGAATACCACACTAGAAGTAAAAACTTACATTTTCTTTTCTCTACCAATGGAACATTTGTCTTGCTCAGATTTGAGTTCTGAAAATCTGTGTTATGTCTTTGAACTGCCTACTGTCTCCCTGTTGTAAGTGTCATCTTATGTATAACGTATCCCAAGTAAGCTTGTTCCATTCTGGTCAGACTGTTGCATGGTTCTTACAAGGGTCATGTTCCTGAAGGTCTACTAAAATTTAAAGAGCAGTAGGTAATGGAATAAACAAACCTACATGTCACCTGTTGCAGTTGATCACCAAGCTTCAAAGTAAACTCATATTTTCTGGCTATATGTTTTTCATCTCTGCATGTAACCGAAATCCCACTATCACCCTCTCATTTTCATCGTTATTTTTCTGTAAAAAGGACAAGTCTTTTGTGACATGGCTTTTTGATATTACCTCATTTGTATCCGGTCAGCTAGCTTTACTGAATAAATTTGAAAAAAACTCAGACTGTATACTTAAGCAGCCTCCACTGAATTTCTAGCTTATATATTTTGATGACAAATTAAGGGATTATCTTTCATCCTCCAATACGCAGGATAAGGTTAGTTAAAAGTTTGAATTGTACTGCAATTACCTCAAACAATTTGTTTTTCACTTGTTTACCTTGGAAGTGTTTATAGAATGAAATAACCTCATGCATTTTTTGGTTTAGTTTTGTTCAGGTTTCTTCCCAGACAAAATAGTGCATTTTTTTTCCTTTCTCTTGGTATCCGAACACATTGAAAAGTTTGTGGGTCCAGGCTACCTCTATACCAGGGAGGGAATAGTCTTTTCTAGGGTGTTCTTGCCATCCTAACTGAACTTCAGTAGATTTCTGCAACAGCAAATAAGCCTTTCTAGTGGCTTTGCAGTTGCCAATTCAGGCCATCAGGTCAGCACACCATTCAGAATTCACCTGTCTCATGGAAACCTCTTTGGCAACTACACAAGGGTGGACAGTTGCTCTTGCTCTCTGGCTCTACTTCTAACTTTTGAGCACAACTGTGTTGCTTGCTGATGTCACTAATTTCAGCAAAGCAGAAAGGCCTGTCAGCAAGGAGCCTGTCCCCTGCTAGTTCTCTTTCTTTTGCCAGGAGAACACATGAAGTAAGTAAAAAGGCGAAAGTCTGCTGTTGGGACTTGTCTTCCACAGCACAGAGAACAAAAATTTTTCAGAATTGAAGGTTGCCTTCAACCTTTCTCATGCATATAGTGTACTCAGACAAGATTTAGAGCAGTCTTCACAGTATAAAATAAGTAACACTGTAGGCCCCTGACTGTCTCGGTAACCCACAAGTGGATTCTTGCTAATTTCTCTACATCTGTCTTCAACTAGAGATTGGGGCACCTAAAACCAGACACAATATTCCAAATGCAGCCTCCCTAGTGTTGACTACAGAGGGATGATACCTTTTCTAGACACCTCTCTTGTAATATGGACTAGTAGCGCACAATGTGTTTCATTTGAAAGTAGTGGGATGTTGGCTCATGTTTGACCTGGTATCCACCATAGCCCCCAGTCCTTTTCAGCAGAACTGCTATCCAGCATTCACTCCTCAGCCACCACTAGTCTGTAAGGTTATTCCACCTGAGAGGCAGAGCTCTGCCCTTCTCCTCACTGAAATTTGTAAGATATCTGTTGGCTGAATCTTCAGGCTTTTCAGTCTCACTCTGAAGAGAAGCTCTACCACTCCCTGTGTCAGTCACTCTCCATTCTTAGTCTGATCCACAAATTCACTGAGGATGCATGCCATGCCCTCATGCACACGGGTGGATGAAGATGCTGAAAACTACAGGTCTTAATATTGATGCCTAAGATACCCTGTTGTTAGCTGCCAGCTGGATCATGCATTGATGATCACTACCCTTTAAGCTCAGTGGTCTAACCAGATTCCACTCCATCTAACAATCCAAACTTCCTTGGCTTCCAAATGAAAAAGCTGTGGGACACAGTGTTAAAAAATCTCATTAATATTTCACAGAGTATAGTGTAGCAACTTCTCCAGCTGCAAGCTACTCTCGCCTACACTTGATTCAGCACAATTCTTTCAACTGTAGAGAGACCAGTTAAAAAACAATAGTTGCGCAGAAAAGTTAGGCATCACTCCTTTCCTAGAAGCTCGGTATGATGCTCTGAAACCAACCATTGATCACTAAAAAAACAGACTCCACTACAGTGAAAGCTGCCATGAAGGCATCGCAGTTTCACAGAACTACAGAACAGATGAACTTGGAGGGCATCTTTGGAGATCACCAAGTCCAGTCTGCCTGCTCAGAGAAAGGTTATCTAGGGGAAATTGCTCAGGGCTTGGCGCAGCTGGGGTTTGAATGTGTCCAAGGACAGAGACTGCACATCCTTCAGTATTCAATCACATCCACAGTAAAAAAATACGTTGGGGTTTTTGTTGTTGTTGTTGTTTTGTTACGTTTTAATGGAATTTGCTATACTTCAATTTGTGAAGGTTACCTGTTGTACTTTCATGAGGCACTGGTGAGAAGACCTTGGCTCTACCTTCTTTACTTCACCCCGTCAGTGGATATTTATACACATAGATATGATCCCCCCCGAGCCTACTCTGAGCTGAAGAGTCCTAGGTCTCTCTTAGCCTCTCCTCGTATGACACGTGCTCCAAAACCTGTCTTTCCAATGGGGCCATACTCCAGTAAGTCCATGTCTCTCTTGTACTGGTAAGCCCAGAACTGGACACAGCACTCCAGATTTCTCTCACAAGTGCTAAACAGAGAGGAAACATCCCCTCCCTCAACATGCTGTAGCACTCCTCCTAAAGCAGCCAGGAAGCTGTTGGACTTCATTGCCACAAGGTCACATTGGTGGCTCCTGGGCAACTTTTCATCCATCAAGGCCTCCAGTTCCTTTTCTCACAAGAGGAGAAAAGAGAACTAAAGCTCTACTTTATCAAGGTAATAAGATAGTAACATTTTCAGAAGGTGTTTTCTTTTGCACCTTTATTTTTGAGTGGTAACATATATCAAACACTTCATTACCTTCAATTATATAGGCTACACTGAGTACATTCCCTCTGTTTATTCCAAAATTCTGTGAAGACCATCTAAAAAGCTCTTTTCAACAGCAGACTTCCTCCCCTCCCACTCTTACAGGGTAGAGCTTGTGGCAGATGCACTCAACCTCCCCCCAGCCAAACCAGCAGCAGTTTGGCCCAGGCTCCAGAGGAGGGAAGGGCCTGAACCACAGTCAGGCCAAGAACTCCTTCCAGGAGACCCACAGGGAAGCATAACAGCACACTGAACACCGGTGACTTGTGAGCGCAGAGAGTCTCATGCATACTCTTCCTACTGTATGAAATTTGACTACGAGTCAAACACTACATTCTGCAAATACGACAGCCTGGATGAGCCCACTTTGAGCTCTCCCTGCTAAATAAGTGAGCTGTATGGCAATGGTTTTACTACTCAGAGGTCAGTGGATGAGCCCAATTCAAGTTCAATATTAATCATTTAATGTAAGTAGATGCACACCAAATGGAATGGATTATTTAGAGATATAAGGTTGTATGATTTTTAATATACTCTTTGATTTGTGTTACTTGGAAGACTAGGTTTGCTAAAATTTTAAGCTCGTATTTACCAAAAGCAACTTCAGACTACACTAAACGCCTGCAAGATAAAGTCTAGCTTGCATTTTGCTGGGAAAAATGGAAC